>JAFIRS010003406.1:0-137345 GCA_018342105.1 Gonioctena quinquepunctata
GATGGTAAAAAAAAGATTTGAAATTTGGAAAAGAAGAACTGAGAAACGTCAAAAGATAATTATCATCAAAATTGTTTTGTTTTAAAAATGTAAAATATATTAGTTCATAATTTTTCCCAAATAACACCAAAATAGTGAAAGTTCGACAAAAAAGTACGTTTTTAAAAAAACAAAAAAAAAATGACAAAACAAAAAGGGTTCCAGGAAAAAAAAAACAAAGAGGGAGATTTGAAAAAATTTAGAACGAAGCCGGGTTTTTGGGGTTAATATTTTCTTTGCAAAGTAGTTTCCCAAAAAAACCCAATTCAACTTCTGAATAATTTCGACCAAAATAAATAGCTTTAAAAAAGATTCTTTTTTGTACTAATACAAACTTGTCCAAGCTGATTTCGGGATTTTGGATGGTCCCTTTTAAAAAGAGACCCTGAGGGGGAGTGGATGAAGAGGTTTCAGTTTAGGCGGTATTGCATCAGCGACATTTCCCAGCTCAGGTATAAATTTTTTTTAGTGCACATCACAAACTAATATTTTACTACGTTTGTATATCTGAAGAACTCTATTTTATATTGGTATTGAACTATAATAGAATTCTTCCAAGTCAAATATACAATATCCAACACTGTTTCTCATTATTCTATGAGAATTTATCAATTGCTTATAGTTATAAGTTATTTATCGCAGGCCAGGTTGATATAAGTTTTCCTGAATAAAGGAAATAATTGTTTTAGATAATTTCTGGTTTATTTTCCACAATGATATTCTAATATTTTACTTATAAACACTGAACTGAAAATGTTGATGACATAAAAACGGCAGTGGCTTTTTTTTGCCAGTACCGGCTCCTGAGGCAAAGGGTACCAACTGAGATTAGTCGGGAAAAATTTAAAATTAAAAAAGGGGGGGAAAAAAAACGTTATAATTATTAATAACTTTATTTACTTAAAATTAAAATTCCCAATCTCGGAGCTAAATTGCCTTATAAGAATTAGAAGTATATCAAAATCAAATCAAAATATTTATCAGGAGAAAATATTTGTGGGGCAATAACAATAACGTGGGAAAAAAATTAACAACAATTATTATTTAAAAGCTATTAATATTTCATAGCAATTTATATCTTCCTAGTATCTTCCATAATTATTGGAGTAGAATTCTGTATTGTCCGCGATTATTAGATATACCAGGGATGAATCTAAATCTCCCCTGGAGTTAACCTGAGTGACATACACTGGGCGCCAGGGGCGATGGATATACCGAGTAAACAATATTTCTACATTGAGTTTCTCTAGCCCTTGTTTCTTTAATGAATATTAATTAACAGAAAAAGAAAGGAAATTATATTTTTTTTAAATAGGTTTCAATAATACTTTGTGATGTTTTCAGAAATAAAGTTTAATACTTCCTTTGGAAGCTTGGCAATTTTGACTACAGACTATCGTGGAAATTTCAGAGCTCTACTCCACTAATTACGATATACACGGAGGAGAAATATTTCTCAGCAGAAATGTGTATCGGTTATGAATTTGATGTTCTAATCACTAATCAGTAAAATCACGCTTATCCCCTGGCGTGCAGTATCCCTATGTCGCTCAGGAAAACCACAGAAAATTGACAGAATTATAACTAACGATCGTAGGAATTTCTGGACTCTACGTTCCCACGACAAAATCCGTATTCAGAACAGACATTTTTCAGCAAAAATATGGATTGGTAGTGGAATTGATGTCCTGAGCACGAATCCATGAGAATTTTGAGCCTATCTTGCCCCTAGTATTATGTTTTTGAAAAAAACGTTATATCCCTCGCACCGGCCCCAGTGTATATCCCCCAAATCAACCCGGGGGCCCAAACCCTTTAATTTGGGGAAAAAATTTTCTAGAAAAAAAGACGTAAATTTTTTTTTAGTCGATTTTTATTCTTGACACTTTTTTAAGGAGTTGATTCCCTTTTAAAATTGGAATACTTTTTCCAAGTTTTCACTAGGAGAATTATAATTTTCAGGTGAGGTTGATTTGAACACGATTCTTTATTTTGTTTCTTGAGATTTTTGTTTTCGTTTGTTTTTTGACAAAATCGTGGAAAATGCAAGAAGGAACGTTCATCATCAAATATGTCCAACAGGAGGCAGCTTTTCGATACGTTTTTTTTCTTTATTTAACGCGCCTATTTTGACTAGGGGTAACCAAGCGGTGAGCCCCCCCCAACCGGAAAATTTCCGAAACCTTGTCGTTTCGGGTTCTTTAACGAGTTCAACCTTTTCAACTCGGGGCCGCCATCAACGTCCCCCCCGGGGGACAAAAATCTAATCATCTTATCTCGTGGTCATTGATAAGACGTCTGCAGCTGCGAATGTGCTACTACGCTGCAGTTGTTAGGGCATTTTAACGCGCACCCTCCTTGTCAGGTGGACCCCCATCCAAGTACTGAACGCGCTTGACATTGCTTGGCTCAGATATCAGATATCGATAAGACTCTCGTCAACCTGACCAGCCACCGGTGCCCAGTATGCCCGGTTTTTATATCAGAATTCATTCGGGTGAATTTATTAGTGAATTTGGCATATCAAAAGAGTTTTTTTTCATCGCTCACAAAATTTCTCTTTTTCAAAATTGATGAAAAAAAAATTTTTTAAACCCAAAAACCCCCCCCATTCAAATTATTTTTAAAGGGGGAACAATGAAACTTTGTTTTTTGATAATATGTTGGTTAAAATAAAACACCGAAATCATACCCGTTTTTTATATAGTTCCTTTTGGAAACACATTCCTAACTCGCCCCAAAAAAATATTCCCACGTTTCATTTTTCCCAAGGTTTGGAAAATATGAAATAATTCTCTGGGGAAAAATTTCCGCGATTTCAAAATTGAGCCCCCGGGGGATTCAGACTGTCTCCGGATAACTAACGATCGTAGGAATTTCAAATTAACCCCAAAACCCTTTTCGGAAGATACGGGGTTTTAGACAAATTTTTTTTTTAGAACTGAAAATTTTCAGCGACAATTCAACCTATGTATAAAAATCGCATATGCCACAGCAGTGCACAATTGTCAGCTTGACAGCGCAAGCAAAAGTTAGCCGTTTTTGCCAGCGACAAATGCACCAGTGGTTTTTCACTCCTATATTCATTTGTTTAATATCAATTATCGCGGTGTTGGTTGCCAAAATAAATGGCAAGTTTGCATTGATATTTAATTTATTAATGATTGATAGGTAAATTTTGTGTTACTCCAATTCTAACCAGCTCGCTTTCTGACTGAAAGTACTAAAAAACGCCCACCCTTTCGGTGCTCGTTATTAATAGTTGACAGTTTTCTCTCGTCTAATTGTTAGCAACAGTTTCTCATTAAACAAACCCCAAATTTACCCGATAAAACAAACCTCTCGTGCAATTTGCGCGATTAATTTCGACATTTCAAGAAACCAATGGCACTTTCAATTCAAATCATCTATGTAATGTTTCTGGCCAATCAAAAACATGATTATAGTAAATATTCTACCTAAAAATTGCCGCGGGAATAATTTATATTTTATTATCAATTCGTCATCAATCTGAAAGAAAATGAGAAAATGAATCAAAACGGTTTAGTGCATTGTACGCGAGGAAATGTGTTTATGATCATAACACAAAAAATAATTATAGAATAATTAGAGTTCGATAAAGTAGAAAACAATTAGCTTTTTTCAAACTTGTTGCTATTTTTGCATACACTTCAGCCCGTTGCCTCTCGTGTGTTTACGCTCGGCAACAAGTTTTCGGAAAATTCGTCGAACTATTTTCACTTTATTCTCAATTTCGTGATATTGCCAACCAAAATATCTGGCTAAGAAGTGATGCTTAGATCAGCAAATTGCGCAATTTTGGAGCCTATCTTGCCCTTCATTTTTTTTAACAGAAAAATCGGCATTTAAAAGTGAGACACACTGTATATAAGTTAAGTTGTTATATATATATATATACATACATATATATATATATATATATATATATATATAAATTTAAAATAACGATCGGAAAATTGGTATGAACAGTGGGAATAACGTACCGTGCTCAGCAATAAGTGCTGAATTATGAAAAAGACATTTTAATGAAGGTTTCACTTCTGAACCACGCAAAAATATGCAATGACAGTTGTGAAAAATTAAATGCGCGACAGTGGGCCTGGTGATGATAAATGAACATAATCTGGGCCATGCGTAATAAATGGTGCTTAGCGATGAAGCGATTGAAATGACAAATTCCGCGATATCGTCAGAAAAATATGTGTTGCAGTGTTAATGCTATATTTACGTTGAGTATCATCGCTTAACCATTTGTGTTACACCGTATTTTGCTACATTTTTTCGATATTCGTTTTGCTGATGGGATTTATTACTTCTCAATATTTCTCAAAGAAATACCTTCTGCATACTTCGGAATGTAACTGTGCTTCCTCGAATGATATGTTTTTGCGCTCAGCGTTATGCTGAGCTGTCGGCGACTTTCGTTGAAAGTTTGCAGGAGCGTAATGTATTGGCTTAAAAGTTTCGGAATCTCAGCCAATATAAGCTCAAATGCTGCGGCGCCAGACAACAGCTTGATTTTTTCAGCTTCTGCGTGACGGGCCCCGCAGCTTAAATTTCAATAGTCTTTTGGATATTTTGTTAAGCTAATTTTGAATACTTACCAGTATTGATGATGTAGTCTTATAGAATTGAAAACAAATTGGTCTCTTTCATTATTGCGTCATCATTATGATTTGTTCCAGTCAGAGTTGGTATTATAGCTAATTTATTATGTTAGTCATCTAGTGTAAATATTTCGAGAATTTTTTTTCATGCAAATAAATCAAATTTATTTTCATTCTTTTGAGTTTGTTGGTTTTATATACCAATCTGTAATTAGTGAATTGTTTTCTCTACGAATTATTCTAGTATCTAAAAATGGAATACTTTTATTTTTTTCTAATTGGAAGGAATGATAGTTATGTATCTTTCAGAGTTTGTTGGTTTTATATACCAATCTGTAATTAGTGAATTGTTTTCTACGAATTATTCTAGTATCTAAAAATGGAATACTTTTATTTTTTTCTAATTCAATTGTATAACTAGAAGATGGAGTGAAATAGAAGAACACTGTAATATTTCACAAACAAAATTTTTAGAAATCATTCAATTCATATTCAAATCTAGTTTCTTTTCGTTCGAAGGAAATTGCTACAAACAAATTTTGGAACACCTATGGGAGCTACCATCTCACCAATCATTGCTTCGTATGATGGATTACCCTTCGAAGAAATATTACCACAATTGACTTCTTTTGAAGTTCCATTTTAAAAAAAATTTGTGATGATATTATTTTGTGCAATACCAATGGATAAACTGATGAAATTTTAAGAAAAGTAAATAACTACAATAAAAATTTACAATTCACAATTGAATTAGAAAAAATAAAAGTATCTATTTTAGATACTAGAATAATTCGTACAGAAAACAATTCACTCAATCACAGATTGGTATATAAAACCAACAAACTCTGAAAGATACATAAACTATCATTCCTTCCACCTCAAAAAGAATGAAAATAAATTTGATTCTTTGTACGAAAAAAGAATCGAGATGTTGGTTCATCCTTCATTGAAAACAAAATTTTTAAATTCTCAGAAATATTTTACTAGAAAATTTTCTAACCCCCAAAAACTTCTAATAGAATTCTTTTCAATACCAACTCTGATAGACAAATTAATAATGATGACACAAATAATCAAAATTCAGAAAATAACAATGAAAGGATAATTTATTTTTTCAATTCCTTATATAGGAATTCTATCATCAAATATAATTAATTATTCAAGAATGAAAGTAACATAAAAATCTCACAAAAAATATCAAGACTATTGGAAATTTAAATACGAGGTTGAAAGATCCTACACCAGATTTGAAAAATCAAATGTTGTCTACAGCATACCATGTAACAACGTGATTTGAACTATATTGGTACAAGTTCAAGAACTTTAAATAATCGTATTATTCTCACAGAAGTGATATAAGACTCAACAAGAAGTCATGTGCATTAGCTCAACATGCTATTGAAACAGGCCATAACATATCATTCGAGGAACACAAGTTTTACATTAAAAAAAATTTCAAAAGATTATTTCTTGAAATGATTGAAATTAATAAATCCAATCAAAATATGAACAAAAAAACAGATATCGAAAATCTTAGCAAAATCTACAGTTATCTTCTACAAATGGATTAAAACGGATGATTCTCAAAGAATATAATATAAACATTAACACACCCACTATATATTTTATATTTTTCTGACGATTAATCATAGGTTGTCATTTCAAATCCTTCAATGTCACTCGAAGCGTCAAAGATATAACACCATTCCGACAAATTTTTACATATTTTACGTTTTTTCTTTAAAGTTAATGTTTATTTATCATCCACTCAGATTACTGTAAGTACTTCCTTCATTTTAAGTATTTTTTTCACAATGTCATTTACATATTTTAGGATCCTGAAGAAGTTTCAAAATTGAAACGAAAGCTCGGTCCATCGTATTAAAGAGTTTTTCATAGTTCAACACTTGCTGACTGAAGATCCCCGTTATTCCCCACTGTTTATATATATATATATATATATATATATATATATATATAATATATATATATATATAGATCTGTCCTATCTGATTTTATGAACACTCTCTTCACATCCCATTGTGTTCCATGATTTTGTTCGCCACGCAAACATCTCGATGGTTACTTATTATAGAGATCCCATAGGGGAACAGAAATGCCACCTAATATATTGAATATATTTTTTCCAGCATGATTGATTGACTCAAAGATTGAAAAGATTGATTGAAAACAAAACAGTTCCGTATATATGAGGATGAAGCATTGTGTTCATTTCAAAACGAATGAGAAAACTCAGTTCCGTGAAGCACCCATCCAGAAATTAAGAAATTAACCTTGAATTGAAGTGTTTCGGGATTACGTTTCTCCTTTCCTGAATATCTTTTCAATGCATTCCAACGTCGAGCAACCGAACTAAAGCATTTTGTGGTTTGGCGTTGGAAGGGATTGGAATGCGAACGTCCACATCAAAGATTAGATTTGAGTTTGATAGCGTCCCAGCAAACATGAATGAGCGGTAAATAGACGGGGCCGTTGCTGTTAACTGCGGTAAGATGTCGGCAGCGGCACACCGATGTCGGTAAATAATTGGAAAGATATCAGTTTTGCCGCTTTGGCTGAACATACGCATATTTATTATGGATGTTTTGAATTTAGCCAGAAATTACCCGTTAAAAATTTGTGCTAATCGCGCCGATGTCGTTTTGACACAGTACGTTGCATTACGCGCCGCACCGCTGCGACCTCTGTAATGAAACTGCATCATTGGCATTACTGAATATCACTTTCGCAGTTGGCCCTACTGCTGATTTCGTGTAGGATGTCAAATCGGGTATTTTCTATTTTGTCTGGTCATTGATCATTGTGATATATGGTCATGAAAAATAATCACAGTGGCGAGAATTTTTTCAGATTTGTGTTTTGTCATTCTATCTATTCGGTGGAATATTTTTCCATGCCAGTTTAAAATGCAACATGTGGAAAATATGGATGAGTATCTTGGAAACCATTTGAGATACAATAAAAATGGTTGAAATGGTGAAAAAGTTGTCTGTTTAGGTAAATAGGAAGAATCTGGCTCTACAGTTTCAGAAATCCTCTACAATTAGTGGCTTCAGAGAGTGAAAACAGTGAATTGTATATATCTAGTCCATGAATCAGTCGATTCTGAATGTTTGGTGAATTTATTATGCACAATAATGACCTATCTTCATTGTTTTCGAAGATATAATGCTAGATTGTTCTTAGGCGCTTATATGGGCCATTTGTTTTCATTGAAACCGTCTTTATGCTCATTGCCTTCCAAGATACCCCATACTTCCATGTACTGCATTTTGAATTGGACGCCCCTGTATATTTGCGTAGATCATTGATGAAATCCCAACAGTGGAATGACGCGGTTGATTAGTAGGATACCCGCAATCGCACCATAATCTGTACCATGCAATATCAGTTTATCTGAACTCTGTCTATCCGCTGTCATATCTCGCTGAAGTGGCACTACCATAATGTGTTTCTAATTGATAAGCCGGTGAAGCGTGGTAGTCTGGAGGCTCATGATAGCCGTCGCGACACGGCTAGCCGGGTCGACGACGTATCATGATTATGGCCCGCTTATGTTGTCTGTCGGCTGTTTTTAAAGTGCCTCTAGAGGCCCACGCATAACATGTTTGCGGGGGTTTGGGAGGATTCGGTGCGACTAGGGCTAGTAGAAATGTTAGCGACGAGAAAGATTCAGTATTAGCAAGTGCGGAGTTTATAATATTACATGCTGTAATCACAAAAAAAAGAAGAAACGGCAGCCTAGGCGTCGGTGGGTGACAACACCATATTAAAACAGACTTTTGTACAGTGGAAGTGGCTCATTAGATGATACGAAGTTAACAAGCTTTCTATTCTCCTTTTCATTCCATCCTCTTCACATTTAAATTCTTCTACGATATTTTTCCATTCATCTATTTTATTATTCGAGAGTTCAACACTTTGATTGCCCATGTCATCCATATATGAATGACAGTATGATTTCCGTTTG
Source organism: Gonioctena quinquepunctata (assembly GCA_018342105.1). NCBI lineage: Eukaryota > Metazoa > Arthropoda > Insecta > Coleoptera > Chrysomelidae > Gonioctena > Gonioctena quinquepunctata. The sequence goes on from JAFIRS010003406.1 coordinate 8,659, forward strand.
GGTCGCGTCATTCATATTCGAATGTTAGGCAATGATATTTATTCATAAATGACGGTGCAATGTAATTTAAATACGAATCAGAAAAAGTGGCCTGTGTGTGAAGTTTAGTTATATCTGGATTGAGGAAAAATGTAAAACTAAGCATCTTACACGATAATAATGGAATTAACGTTCATTCTTTGATTAAAAACAAATCTGTGGTTGTCCGGGACATTTTTTACAGTAACTATATACCATTTCAGCCCGTTTTTTTGCTGCCTCACCTTCAGCCGATGATTGTAGACTTGAGTATCAACTGCTGCATTTTCTTCCAATTTTCCTTCCGTTCTTTCCAACTCTATCAGTCAAGTATTTGAAGACACTTTCTGCTTTTCACGAGCTGATCGTTCGGTTTATTCAGCAAAGGACAAGGCACAAAACCCTATAAAAATGGGTCTCTGCAAATTTTGATATTTTGTTTGGTTCAAGACTCTACATAATTTTGGCAAGTTATAAGAGAATCGTATGATTAGGGCGGCAAAGTTGAATAATTCAAAATGAATTGTTATGGTATTTTCCATAGAAAGCCCAAGATTTATTGGATTGCAAGATTTATTTGATTGCAAAAATCTTATTAAATCAAAGGTCAAAAATATTCAAAAGTGTACAGTGAATACCAAAACTCAATAGTTTAAGTAATTATAAGTAGTGAAGGGGATAAAATAATAAAAAAGTTCGGAATCAAAACACTCAAATCAATACATGACGTATTGCAATAACATGAATACAACAGACTGGTCCTAGTTTAATTTCCTGGAAAATTTGGAAAACGGAAAGTCACTCGTGGAAGAAAGTGAAACTGCTCATTCTGGAAATATATGCATATCTTCTCGAAATAGACAAGATTTGAAAGTAATCAGAAGTGGAGAGATGCAGTCATATGCATAAGCATGAGTTACAAAAAAATGTATATCCATTATATATATCCAACATCGAAAATAATATTTGAAAATAGAAAACCCAACTTGAAAACCTGTGCTTTACTCCAGAAGAGTAGCTTAACTATCGACAATATTTTGATTTTTTCATTTGGGTATATGAAATTGATTCTATTACTTAAACTATTTGGAGCATCGGCTCGTGCTTATTTGCAGCATCAAATATGGACTTCATTAAATGCGTTGGTGTATACTTTATAGGTAAATGAGCGCAGATACCGACTCATGAGACTTTCATTCCCGTTATTGAATTCAATGAAGAGGTAATGTTGCACTGCATTTCTGGATCTGGAAAAAAATTGAGCCTAATAATACCCTCCAGTTCTCTTAATGAATCCATTTAAACTTCATGCTGATTTTCTCTCTACTGTATTAGAAATACTAATGTGCTGGTTTGAGTTCGTATGAATCCACAGTCGAGTCACTCCATAGTTGACTTGCTTTGATCTTTATATAGAAGCCGCATGGCAAACTATAGTATTCATTCATAACGTGCAGTATGAAATACAGTCTAAGTAAATAACAGTCAAATCCAGGGCCGGATTAAAAGGTGTGGAGGCCCTGGGGCAACAAAGGAGTGGAGGCCCCTAATTATTTTTCAAACAATTTTTTTTAAATTATTGCGGAACAAATCAAATTATTTCGGCACGAGCATATGTAGATATAATAAAATACAAGAAATAAATTAAATTAATTTCGACGAAAAATCATTGATGATTTCGGTCAAATCCAGCATCCGGAGAAAATCATTCTCAATGCTAAGAAGCGATAACTTTGATAGGAGGCTTTGTCTCATCGTAATTCGCCTATTTTTTTAATTTTGGAAAATGAGCGCTTTCCAGTGCAATTTGACATCAACACATTCTCAGTTGTAATATCACAAGAGAGTGAAAATATTTCGACAGATTTTCGAAAACTTCTTGCCAGGCAATACACAAGAGAGACCAACTGGCTCGAGTGGCTATTGCCAACAAGTTTGAGAAAGAAATCTAGATAATTATTTTCTACTATATCGAACTCTCGTGTGGTATTCTTTAGATTATTTTTTGATGTTACGATCATAAACACATTTCCTTGCAAAATTATATAATGTACTAAACCGGTTTTGATTCATTTCACACTTTTCATGCGAATTGATGACATACGTCAAATTAAAAATATAGGTTGTCAGACAATAAAAACAAAATACCTCAAATTATTCCCGCGACAATTTTCTAGGTAGAATATTCCCACTATTGATTGGCCAAAACGTATATGAATTATTTGAATTGGACGTTTCCATTGGTTTCTAGCAATGTCAAAAAATAATCACTGTAATTTCAATGTTTGAGAATGTAGATCTGAAATTTTGGTTTTCAAGAATTTGATAGTAGAACATCTTAGATTGGTCTTTTTCATAGTCCTTTTTCAGAAGGATTTACATTTGTTGCGGAATGTCATCCTTCTCTTAGACTCACACTTTCAGATTTCGGGGATTTCTCTATTACAAGCGCGCCACTCTGCGGACACTTGTCAACGCCAATAAATAGGAAAAACAGGTATAGACGGGCAAAGTGTTTGTAGAATCGGCGGAAAAATAGTCAACAGAATTTGAACTTTTGTTCTATTATGGAATGCGCACAGGGCTCTTATAAATAATTTGATGCAATCATATTCATAAATTGAAATATTATTTTCTTTTGCTTATGATTATTGAATTTCATTGTGTATCTAGATCGCTTGTGGCATTCGAAGAATACATCGACAGAAAAACCTTCATTTAATAAATTCAATTATTCTTGTTTTCACAGCTTATTTCGATACCATATAATATTTCGTATAATAGTATGATGTTTCACTTGGTGATTGTTTCTCGCATATACACATGATTCATCAAATCGAAGATTAATATTAACCATGGATTTTGACAAGAATACGAAACATGTTTTTGAATGTTTAAAACGAAAAATGAGAGGAAAAAGTGGGAGAACTGCTCTTTCGTTGTCAGATTTTGTATATATAATTTTGCATATCCTTCGGTATTTGTTAGGAAATTTTACCTAAAATTTATATTGTGGAGGCTCCTCTCTTGTGGAGGCCCCGGGGCTGCAGCCCCGTTTGCCCCCCTCTTAATCCGGCTCTGGTCAAATCAGAGTTAGGTTTGGGGTATTTCAAAAGTTGTCAACCATCACAGTATGCTTCCTTAAAATATAACTTATATTTCAAATGCTCAATATTTCTACAGTTTTTCGAAGGAGGCTGTGTATCTTGATGGATATTTCATTTATTCATATTGTTTGACATATGATATGATAATCATTTTCTTCTGAGAGAATCCCAAATAATGGGATTGTTTCATAGGTGTTACGTATGTGATATTCCTAGTGCTTTACACTAATTGAAAAGAATTGACCGGGAGGAAGATGAAGAAAAAAAGAATCATAGGCATTACTCGTAGACGCTCTCTTGGTAGGCACAATAATACTCGGGTATGTTTAATTGTTTCACATCAATTAAAGACGAAATTATGAAAACAGAAAACGATCCAGATTGCCTAAGAATCAATTATTTGAAACAAACCGCTACTCAAACATGCTTGATATGTAATGCTCATGAAAACATAGTGAGATTACCATTGACAGCTAGAGTACATATTTTTATTGTGCGCAATATTTTTGTTCCGTTCGGTACACCTAGTTGTAGAGTACACGAGAATGGTCGCCTCCTATGGCAACTTATAACAGCACTCGAATTTGTTTATAAGCCATCGAATCTAAAGTTTACGGAAATATGTGAACTTCTTCAAGCTCTAAGAAAACTTGTGAAAAATTGGAGTGGAAGTTTTCTGATCACGACAGTTTTACCATGAAGGATTGAACACTATACATCCCTATCCAATTATTCTTACCAATGGTTATTTGAGATACATAAGCAGGAAGGATCTATTGACATTTTGATGCAAGCTCAAGCAAGGTTTATCTGATTTCTTTGACTTGTGTTCGGGTACACTTCAAGGCAAGCAGTTAGCATGTGAATGATGTACGGCAGTCCCTCTTAGGAAGATTCGTCCCGGAGAATATTGGGTTTGGTTCAATCGATAGGGTTGATTTTATCGCTCGCATATAACTGTTTTGCTAATCGGTTATACAAAGCGATAGTATATATTGATGGAATATATTGCTATATCCCTAAAAGCAGCAACTTCCATCCTATAAGGGACGTCATCTCAAACCATCTATAATCGTATCCTCCGATGGCTATATCTTAGAAATTCAAGGACCATATTTTGTCGATTCTCGAAACAATGATGAACAATGAGGTTGAGCGGGATATGGAAGGGTTAAGGGCATGGTTTCAAGAGGGCGATATATTTGTTGTCGATCGAAGTTACAGAGACGCTCTTCAACTATTGGAAGGCTTGGGTATAGTTTCACTGTCAACAGTCAATATTATTGATGTTTATTAACAGAAAATTTTTCAGGTATATCTCATAAAATGCCCAGTTTTTTGCTACCAGGCCAAAATCAGCTATCAACCGAAAAAGCAAATCATAGTCGTCTAGCGACAAAAACGCGATGGATAGTGGAGAGTAGGAATGGTCATTTTAAATCAATGTTCAAGTTCTTTGCCAATTGTATTCCAATGTCTCACATTCCCCACATGGGTGATTTTCATCGCATATGCGGAGCTATAATAAATAAATACCACGCAACTATAGAAATGGCTGGGATGGATGAACAGTTTGCGATACGGCTTATAGAGAAATCAAATCAAGTCAACAATCTCCAAATACGAGTTGAAAATGATTATATGCGACGAAGAAATGGCCAGTGGAATCCAAAAAAAAATCAAAATGAAATTAAAAAAAAATGGGAAAGAAAATCCCATAAGTGGATATTACTATTTATTTAAATCTGGAGCTAGTTATCAAAATTTGCTGAAAGCCATTTTCATAGGATTTTGTGCCCTGTCCTTTGCAGCCAAATCTTCACGAAATTTTCGTATTTGAACCTTATTTTTGGCATGTCATTCATATATGAATGACATTTAAAAAAAAATCGTAAATGGACAAGATAAAACACAATGAATAAAAAGTGACCACCAGTTGAATGTGTTATATTAGAATATTAATAAAATGTAAAACAGTAGTTGGCCTTGCTGCAGACTCGGTTTTATTGTATCATTTGGCAGTCAATGTGTTAAAACGTTCATGAGTTGGTTCCCATGATACGGGTTTATGTCTATAGCACTCAAATATAACTCGTCAGTCCACTCCTTATTTTTTTTAATGCAAAATCAAAATAATATTACTAGACGATCACAACGATATGCCCACCAAGTACGCGGCTACACTAAAATGATAAAATGCCTAAAACTACTCCACGAAAACAAGCAAGCAACAAATCCCATCCAGACCAAATCAAACATTCTTTTGACGTACCAAGGCGCCAAGGCAAGTTTGGAATCGGTTGGCTAGTTTCCCAACAAATATTTTAAGTAAAATTTACGTCATTTCGACCTTCAAATAGGTCGGCGCCCAAATTGGCGAAGGTAATTCTTACGTTCTAATTACCTTAAATTTACCAATATGGGGAAGAAAATGGAAGTATTCAGAAGTCGAAAATTGGGCAATCGAGACATTTTGCCTAATGAGTCGAAGACAAAATAGGTGAAATTGCCTTCAGAATAGTCGCCTGATGGTAAAAATTTAGTCATTTTCACTTATTTTAGGTTATAAACACTATATTAAAACAGTAGAAGGTTAGAAGAAGTTAATGAATGTTTACTACATATTGTGTATCTTAACCTATATGTTTATTCGTAAAAACTTTGAAGATGAACATGGCGTATGAAAAAAGAACTGTCAAGAAACGTACAGCAGAGAATGATGTATGCAAGTGATGGTTTCGCATTCACATCTAGTTCGATTTTATTTGCGATACAAACTTTTTTGTGATAATCTTGAATTTTACTTATGTAAAACAAGTGGGCCCCATCAAAATATAAAATTTGTATGGAACAAATTCATAAAATTAAGTGTATTTCCTCAACTTTTTTCATCAAACATTGCAGAAACTAATTTCATAGATGAAGTATGTATATACATATCACATACAACTATCATTAAAATAGTCGATTCAAGAAAATTATGGATCATTTTTGCAATGGCGGAAACGCTTCAAGCCAAAAAATATGGCGTCTATCCCATATGGGACATTCAAGTCGCATTTTCCTAAAATTTCAACTTTGAGAACACATAGGCTTTATGCAAGTATTCCTGACTTTGAAGTCAATTTTCCTTATTTTGGGATTTCAGACCCTTTCACATTGTGGTCACGTGATGAAATACAAATTTGTTATGGGATGTTTTTTCATGCGATATGTCTATACGTTCCATTCTCTGGTTGGATTGGTATCGTGAATAATAAATTTATATATTCTGATCAGAAACACTGAAATGATCATTTTAATTCCTAATACGGAGAAAACCAAGTCTCTCTGTCTAGCCTATACTCAAAGAAAACGATATACAGGGTGTCCCTGGACTTTCTCTCTCTCTTTCGGGAATGTATAGATGGGGTCAAAATATTACCAGTACTTCATATAACTTTTGTTCCTAAAAGCCTTCGTTACCAAGTTACGGGCCCTCAAAGTTACAAAATGAAAAATGTTTTTCTTTGATAAACTTTCAAAGTGAATATTCAAAATCATCTAAATTTTGGTAATTGACTAAACGAATGAATTCCTTCGATGAGCTTTCATGCAGGAGTCAGTTGTTCTGCTACAAAGTCAGGAACGGACTACCCCCGATGGTCCACACCCCAAAACTTTGAAATTACTGGGATTTGTCAATATGTTTTAACAAAACGGGGTTACTTGGACAATTTCCTGAATAAAAGTACTTGTGTGGAAAATCGATAGGAGCAACGATTTTTGATAAAAACGCATTTTTGTTCGACGACATCCAACCTGAGATGTCTACCATTATTCGAAGAGATTTATTTGTAATGAAAATAGAAATGATAGGTACAATGTTCATAACGAATTTTTATCATGCAAACACGTTTATCTTAGAAAACTCATGGTGTAAATAATCAATCGCAAGCCTCAAAAGCAAACAGAAATGCAGAATCCACTACAAAAACTGCTCGATATGACCCCCGTCTCGCTCAATACATTTTCTTAGTCGGCGCAAAAACCCCCTCTCTGCACTTGAAATAGCATGCCAGGGTCGTTTTGTATGGCTTCACAATGTAATATAATTCTATTCAACAAGGCATCTCTGGTGTGAATAGGTGAAGCGTAAACGAGACTTTTTAGATGCCCCCACAGAAAGAAATCCAATGGATTCAAATCCGGAGACCGCGGTGGCCATGAATATGGCCCACCTCTACCAATCCATCTATTGGGGAAAATCTGGTTCAGATGGTCCCGCACAATCAAACTAAAATGTGGAGGAGCGCCATCATGCATAAACCACATATTCTTCGGGTTTGCAATGAAATGTTCCAAAAGTCCATTAAATCGTTCTGAATGAACTTCAAATAACGTTCTCCATTCAATCGGTCATGTATAACGATGGTCCTATAAGATACGAATGTTGAGTTTCATGAGATTCAGATAACATAACACGAAACGTGCTTATTCCACGCGTACATACAAAATATGGACTGAATTCGATATTTCATAGTGTAGTAGCTTGTTACTTCAAAAAAACCACGAATCTACATAACTTGATATTTTATTTGAAAAAATATCTACATTGTGAATGAAACTTTCAACTAGGTACTGTACTTTTTGATTACGACTTTATTTCAGCATATTTTGTATTATCCCTGTTATAAATGCTGTTGAATTAACGTTAGCATTAGTATTTCTACTATGAAAATTTTTCATTTCAAATAATGGTGGACGATCGGGTTTGATGTCGTCGAGTAAAACTGCATTTTTATGAAGAATCGTTGCTCTGATCGACTTTCCACACGAGTACTTTCATTCAGAAAATTGTCTACGTAACCTAATTTTGTTGAAAGCTATTGAAAAATTATCCGTTCCTGACTTTGTAGCAAAACAACTGACTCCTGCATGAAAGCTCATCGAAAGAATTCATTTGTTCGGTCAATCACCGAAATTTAGATGATTTTGAATATACACTTTGAAAGTTATCAAAGAAAAACATTTTTCATTTTGTAACTTTGAGGGCCCGTAACTTGGTAACGAAGGCTTTTAGGAACAAAAGTTATATGAAGTACTGGTGATATTTTGACCCCATCTATACATTCCCGAGAGGAAAAGAGGAAGTCCAGAGACACCCTGTATACTACAAAACCCCGTAATAAGTATTTATTCTGAAATTGAACATCAAATATCAGTGGTATTGAAAATAGTACGCGATAATTGTATTCAGTGCACATTTTGCCATAATATATCCATGATAATGTTATCTCAGTGTGAGGAGGGAATCTCTATCCGAAGAGAGATAGCCAATCATAACATTTTAAATATCAAATGGTGTGTAGTGATTGGCTCAAAAATTGTAGTTTGACATGACTGAGTTCCGCATAGTCTGAGAATGCTAACTTTGCAGAATGCTCGGAAATATCCAATTCAATTTTAGTCTCGCTTATTATTCCTTAATTTTTTGCATAAAATGAGATTTATGATTTCTTAAAAACTTTAATTCGACGTTTCCGGACGCCGAATGATTAGTGTTGAAATTTTTGAAGTCATCGTTTCAACACATCAATCTTTTATTGTTTTGCTATTTGCTTTCGTTTTCTTGCCTTCATTCAATATATTTGCTTCAGCTGGACCAACTTTATCGAATTTAATTTTGTCGTATCATTGAAAACGTCACGGCAGTAGTTTACCGCTGGCGACAGAAGAAGCATTCATTCTGTTCATTCTATCAGTCCATCCATTACCGGCATAACCTAACATAAGTCTGTTTTGTATTGCCTTCGTCGATGGTTAACACGTATTTGCTTCAATGTTTTATTCATAGAAATGGATGATGAATGTTTTGAAATAGTTGAAGTCATCAAAAGACGTGGAGCACATAGTAGAATATTCTCATGTACCACATAAGTAACATGATGGCTCTGATCTTTGGACTTAGGGAAGTGTAGGTTCGGATTATATTCCCATTCTGGCAGCTAATCGATGAGAGTTGGTTGTATACTTGTATGGTTTATTAATTCTATTCTAATTTCTACTTGGCATTTAATAGATTTCTACAATCAGCTCCAAAATAAATTATTTAAGGAGAGTAATTGTATATGTTATCTCATCCGAAACGATTCGGGCTTCAATATCTGATAATAGACCAAGTTACTTCGAAGAATTTATTTTTGGTAACTTTGACTTCGTTGTAGACATTTAGTCTTATTAGACAAATATTGTAGTAATCTCGCCCTCATTGTGGAACACTAGGTATAAACTAGGACAAAAATGCCCAGGCAACTTAATTGGTAATGTAGAGTGTATAGTAGACCTGTTTACCGACTTGTTTATTCCCTGTGTATGTGAACATACACGAGGTAATAAATAGGTTAATATTAATTGGAAAGTATTCACTGAAAGTTCCAGTATTTTGAACACATTTTGCTGGTCACCTCTAGGTGAAATTTAACCTAATGAATAACTCTATTGACCCATGAGGCTGTAAAGGTATATTTTAAGTTCATAACAAGCAATTTTATACTATCCACTATGCCTATTAAGTTAATGGTTTTCGAAGGAGATCCGGTGGTCTCAGTTACGGTTTTTATAACTCGAATTATAACTTTGGAGTTAGTTAGTAGTTGAAGGTAGAATATTTGGTCAGAAATAGGTAAATTCGGACTTCTTCAAGCCATTTCACCCCTCTGTTTAGTATAATTTTCCTATAATGTTAGTTTTTTGGAGTTGTTCACCATACATGGCTGCCACTGCCCAGACACGCACCACACCCTGTTCTACTTATAGATTCTATTATCTATACCCGATAAAGTATAATGTTTGAAAAGTGTTTATAAACGCCATCTCAGTTGCAAAGTCAGAGACTTGTGTGAGTTGAGAAGACGGGGAACCTTAGCTCTTTTAGTGTCTAGATATCTAGTTACCAAGAATGTTCGGTTGGACACCTATTTCCCCCCCGCTCAACGAAACTACAGAAATAAATTTTTATTCCTGTAGCCGTACCGGGAATCGAACCCAGACCGTCTGGGCATCAGCCAGCGCCTCTACGCTCGCGGCTACCAGCCTAGTGGTTTACGGTAATTTATTCTATAAGTCATCAGCGAAGTTATCGACTGGTTTTTACGCGGGAATAGTTTTCACTCAATTTGGTCTAGTATACAGGGTGATTCAAAAGTACTTTGACAAACTGCAGGAGGTGATTCCTCACAATATTCTAATATGAATTGTCCAAATATAAATAAAGAATATATATATATATATATGTCCGGACACGCTTCGTTTCCAAGATACAGGGTGTTGAAGTTTTTATTTTTATTTTCGTTTTTTTCGAATAACTTTCGAAATGCTGACCTTAATTAAACGAAAATTGGTACTGAGCGGTTTTTTGAGGTGTCAAATTTGAACCTGATGTTATTATTGCTCTTACTCGTAGGGGGCGCCACCTACACGTCTTTTTACTCTTTTGAAATTCATAACTTTTTTGAGCGTACTTCTAGCCCGTTTTTCAGTAAAAAAAATCGATTCTCCTATCATATCTACTTAAAAAAGCTACCCTTGTTACAAGTCGCTATAAGCAACTGTTTTCTAGATATTTGAACTTAAAAATTTCAAGTCGATTATTTGATAATCGATGCGTGTTGAAGTTATTACCATTATTTTGCATTTTTAATCGACGAAACCAAAAAGAGGAGGTTCTCTATTCGACCCGTATATTTTATGTTTTTCCATCATATTTTTTTATGTATGATCACGCATAACTTTTTACTGAGGCGTCCGATTCCGATAATTCTTTTTCCAGTGGATAGGGTGTACTTCGACTTTGGTCCCATTTGAATTTAAGAGATGAAAGGGTAGCGAAATGAAGGATATTGATCACTCACCCTCTGAATTCTGGTCCGTTAACCGATTCTATCAGACATAACTTTGTACTGGGTTTTTCGATTTGGATGATTCTTTTTTTAATAGATTGGGTATACCTTAATTTGGATTTCGAAAGGAATTAGCCACCCTTACGGGTAGAAAAATAGGAAATTATTGATTTTTCACTAGTGAACATTGGCATACACATACGTAGTTGACAATGACAGATCGCTACTGACATTATTCTTGTTTCACATCCGTCAAAATCAGTATGTTTTATGAGAGGATGGAATGATATACAAAGTAATGGAATAAACTAACCAGAACAATGAAAATAATTTATATTACAACAAATAGTAAAAGTAGATAATCATATTATTTAACTGGTAATAGTTGAAGTAAGGTGGGTAAGTAAGTATTTTGGAAGTAATCAAAAAACAAGTAGGTAGTAATTGGTAGATGTTAGCCACAAAAAATTGAAAAATAAAAATTTTTTGGCAAAAAATTGTACCGACGAAATAAGGAACTGAAAAGTAAAAAATAAAAACTTTTTAACAATAAATTAAACCGACGAAAAAATCAACTGAAGCAAAAAATAAAATAAACCTTTTTAGTCTAAATGATAATTGAGCTCCTAAACTAATGTAAGTAACTGATTTTGAGTCGGCGCCAAACAAACTAGCAATTGAATTAGGTGAAGCGTAAAATGATGGCAGCGAGATGCACGGCTGCGTTTTGATGACTTCTTTCATAGATAATGATCTTCGATAATTGTTTGTTTGGCGCCGCTAAAATCAGTTACTTCATAGTTTAGGACTCAATATCGATAAGACGAAGAAGTTTATTTTATTTTCTTTCAGTGATTTTCGTCGGAATTTTGTTGAAAAGTTTTATTCAATGACCCATCCTACTATAATTTAGATTGCCAAAGATCTTTTGACATTTGTACACTGTACACACGCTTTTTTTTAAATTTCTATAGGACATAAAAAAAATCTGTCCTTAAAGAACTCCGCACGAAAACATATGGAAAATTGGCTATCGGTCGAATTGGCAGACATTTTATTATGTTATAGTAGGATGGGTCATTAGAATAAAAACTTTCTAACAAAAAATTAAACCGACGGAAACATCAACTGAAAAGCAAAAAATAAAATAAACCTTCTTAGTCTAAATGATAATTGAGCTCCTAAACTAATGTAAGTAACTGATTTTGAGTCGGCGCCAAACAAACTAGCAATTGAATTAGGTGAAGCGTAAAATGATGGCAGCGAGATGCACGGCTGCGTTTTGATGACTTCTTTCATAGATAATGATCTTCGATAATTGTTTGTTCGGCGCCGACTCAAAATCAGTTACTTACGTTAGTTCAGGAGCTCAATTATCATTTAGACTAAGAAAGTTTATTTTTTGCTTTTCAGTTGATTTTCTCGTCGGTTTAATTTTTTGTTAAAAAGTTTTTTACAAGAATGTTTAAGAAATGAATTTGACGTTTAAGTAGGTAGTTCTGGTAATTACATATTATGTGACAGTTAAACGTTTTGTTGAAGTCTCTGTAAGTTTTAAAACACAAATTTTGAAAAAATGGATTATTTAAACAATAATGCTCATTTATGCGATATGCATTTCGTTTATGGCCTTGAGTATGGCAATGCGCGCGAAGCAAGACGTATTTACCAGGAGCGATCTCCTAATCGAGTACTGCCTTCACCTCCAACATTTACCAGTCCCCACCGTCGTTTGGCAGAAACAGATAGCTTTAAGAGGGCAGCTGATATTATTGGAAGACCACGAGCAGTCCGAACCCCAGAATTGGAAGAACTGTTTCGAACGCTTTCGAGGAGAATCCAGAAACAATACAGAATAATTGCTGAATCTCTCAATTCTACTCAGTCCACAGTTTGGAGAATTATCCACGATCAACAATTCTATCCATACCATATTCAAAGGGTACAAGTTCTTTTGCCACGAGACTTTCCCCAACGCATTACTGGTTTTTGAGAAAATTGGCTGGAAATCCTAAATTTTTAAGATATGTACTCTTCAAAGACGAGGCAAAATTCTATCGAAATGCTATCACGAACTTTCATAACAATCATGATTGGGCTCTAGAAAATCCGCAAGCAGTTAGTGAAAGACATTATCAGTATCAATTTTCTGTAAATGTATGGGCGGCAATAATTGATAATTACTTTATAGGTCCTTTCTTTCTTCCGTTCCGACTGAATGGTGCAACTTACAGAGACTTTTCAGAAAATGAATTGCCGACTACTTCAGAATGTACCATTAGAAATTCGTATCCGCATGTGGTTTATGCATGATTGGGCTCCGGCCCATTATAGCGTTGTAGCCAGGGAATTCCTCAACACTGTCTATCCAAATCGATGGATCGGTAGGGGGGTAGAAGAACCAGGCGTGGGCATCAAGGTACCCAGATCTAAACCCGCTAGATTTTTATTTTTGGGGACATTTGAAGTCACTAGTTTATAAAACTCCAGTAGCGAACGAGGAAGATCTAAGAAACCGAATGGTAGACGCCTGTGAAACAATAAGAAACACCAATAATTTTTGAGCCGGTACGAGATTCAATGACTAGAAGACTGATTGCCTGTATCTTCGCTGAAGGTGGACACTTTGAACAATTTATTTGAATACAATTTAGTTTCCTTAATTTTATTTTATTCTTCATATTCAAAGTTTCTTGAAATAAAATGTTGATATTTCTTGCAAATTTTATTAAAACAAATACAGATTTTGCACCCTTGATACGAAAATAACTATTTCAAACGAGTAAAAATAAATAGAATAGGTGGCGCCCCCTACAAAAACCAAAACTACTTACTCGAACGTCAAATTAATTTCCTAAGGATTCATGTGAAAAATGCACAATAATGGTAATAACTTCAACACGCATCGATTATCAAATAATCCAAAGTCCAAATATCTAGAAAACGGTTTCTTATAACGACTTGTAACAAGGGTAGCTTTTTACGTAGATATGATAGAGGAATTGATTTTTTTCACTGAAAAATGTGCTAGAAGTACGCTCAACAAAGTTATGAATCTTCATGAAAGAAAAAGTCGTGTAGGTGGCGCCCCCTACGAGTAAGAGCAATAATAATATCAGGTTCGAATTGGACACCTCGAAAAACCTCTCAATACCAATTTTCGTTCAATTAAGGTCAGTATTTCGAAAGTTATTAAACAAAAACTAAAATAAAAATAAAACTTTAACACCCTGTATCTGGGAAACGAAGCGTTTCCGGACATATATTTATTTGGACAATGCATATTAGAATATTGTGAGGAATCACCTCCTGAAGTTTGTCAGAGTACTTTTAAATCACCCTGTATACTTTATAAGGGAAATTATATTTATTTATTTTTCCGGTTTCCTTCATAATTCAACATTATGATATGTACGATTTTGAACGAACCCTATATTTTGAGTCGAAGATGAATTATTGAACTGAGAATGGATATACCTACTATACGGGTTGTGTCAAATAACCTTCTCTACTGCTATAAATGTTATTTATAACGATTTGGCGCTGTACATTTTTATAATTAAGTACTACGTTTCCAGATAATTAGAATTTTTAAGTTTTTTAGAGTCGAGACAACTATCCGCTAATATCGATTTTTTTATTATTAAATTATTTTTGAAGTGTCTTGCCGAATACACATAATTTTCAATACAAATGAACAGAAATGAGTCGAAATTAAATTAATTCCCACTAAACCTCATAAGTTTCAGAGCTGTAGCTATTTTCTTCATTAGTTCTAGCTAATAACACTTTGAGATAGGCGATAGAAACTAATGAAATTACTTAGTTTGTTCCTTCTTTGGAAGGCATCTAGTTTATAAGAGTGAGGAGTTATTTTCAAAACAAAATTTAGAATGCGTTCGTATGCAAATTTATTCCTGCATTTCGTTACCGGACCAATTAAGAATACCAGCGACCGGAGCAACCTTCATCATAATATTGGAAGACTGAAAATAAGGAATGTTTCGTAAGGTGGACTCAAAATATTCAAACATGAGTGAACAGACACTGTTGTCATGTTTCTCGCTCTCGTAAACAGTGATCTGAGAATTTGTCTTCTAAATACATGAGGTGAAGAAATAGTAGGGGAGAGTAGGGTAAAATTGTGACTGAAAGAGATGGAAATTTGCGTACAAAACCTTCGATTATTGTTGCATCCATACATAAACTTTAAAATGTCAGATCACCCGGTTCTACCCTACCGGTAGGGCAAAACGGTACATATGGTACTTATGGAAAAGTGAAAATGATGAAATTTTTCTGAGAAACAATTATTTTACTTCTGTAACTGGTTAGTAAGCATACTGTGGTAAGAAGTTAAATCAATTAGAACCATATTAGGTAGATTAAAAAAAATTTTTTTTCATTTATCACGGCACATATCACAAGTGAAGAAATCGTCGTTCTCCTCTGCTCCAAAGCAATGGTCATGAGCCCATCCTCGGCATTCAGTGCATCGTATCCACCCTTCTCCGCCTTTGGAATTTTTGTATAACTCATTGCAGAAAATGCATTTAGTATTTGAAGTGTCATCATATTCGTGAGAAGACTCTTGGCATTTGTTTTTCTGAAGATTTGTTTTTTAACGCGTTTCATATTCTCTTTTGTCTCATTTGCAATGTTTATTTAAGACGATTGCGTGTGTGTCTTACTCGTGTGTATTTGACCGTTATGTCGTTACTGAGCGAGTATTACTCTTTGAGGTTGATTGGCTTGTGATCAAGTTGGATTGTCACACTCTGTATAAAGAGCCTGGTAAAATAAGACATTGAAAGATATATTAATTGAGGTAAAAATCACACTTAAAAATCCGAAGGAAAATCAGTACCCAAATATAAATCTTATCAGGAATCACAAAGAATTCATGTTGGAAAGAATTATTGAAATATTTCGTTAATAAAGAAATGAACTCTTAACGAGGGGGATTCAAAAATAACCCAACAATGAAAACCATAAATGAATGAGAACTTCAGTGACCTGAGTTTCTCCAGGTAGAATAGAATACCTATTTATATTTGAACTCCAAATAAGGAAACAGCTGAATCTTCGCATGACTCAACAGTATATTCTGAAATTAGAAATAACACAAAGATAAATTACTAATAGAGATGATATTACAGTCGTTTATGAAACATGCGTTCTGGGTGGGATTGGAAAAGCTATATTTTCCCGCTTTTTAACAATGACAAGCATTCTTATCGGCATTCTCATTGAGTTAATTCTATTCGAGTTGCGATTCAGTCAGATAGATGTAATTCTATTATTATTTCAAATTGTATTCAGTCTTCATACCATTCCAATATTTACCAGTTATTAAAACTCACACCGATGAGTTTTTTTAAACAGTTTTGCTAAGTAAAAACTTGAAGAAAAATCAACAGAAACATAGTATCTTCAGAAAAACGACATGAACTATATATACCGATAGCTGGTCATGGGCAATCATCAGTATTTCAAGAAACACAATTTTTAGCAGCAACTTTCATTATTGACAACAGTAATAAATAAATAAATAATAATTGTTTGGCGGATTTTAAAGAAGTAATTTGTATGAATAAAATTCAATAAATTGCATTATAAATAAATGGGACTGAATCAAGTATTGTGTGTAATCACAGGCAGAAGTGAATACAGGGTGAGAAAATATTTCCTCTCTTTTTAATTATGTTGTGTATCAAGGTTTTATATTCTGAACATTTACAAATTTCGTACTTTACATTCCTTAAAAGTTAATCAACTAATTTGATTTTTATCATTAATTTTATATGTTTTGATAGTTCTTGTGGTGCAAGGATATTACACTATGACTTTCATTTTATTTCTATGCTCATATTTGTAAATTTGAAACAGTTTTAGGTTCAAATGAAATTTAAAAAATTATTGTTTATATTATAAAAACAATTACAAAGATAATTATTTTAACCAAGCTATTGAACTTGGTCCATTAAAGCATTGTATTTGGATGAATACATTTTCAAATGATATTGATGAAGCATAAAATGTTAATAGAGAATACTATTACAATTGACTATAGCTACTATTGAGTACTATTACTGAAAATATATTGATTACTGGAATGGTTTATTGACATTATTATACCCATATTTTCTGGTACAATTACATGTAAATGATTTATAATGATTATGAGTTATGGATTTTTGTAATTTTTTTAAGAATTTAACTTAATTATATTTTTTAAACTACAACCTATTAGTATTTCTTTTCTTTTGGTAACTTGAGATATGACACGTAGTAGGTTATAACGAATCTTGAATCATATACTGAGTGATTTATTTGAACAGACCGCTCTTCATTTAAATCTAGTTGTATAGCATTTTGCTTTACAACACTCCGTATAGAACCTCTAAAGACTTTTTAAAACACGCTTTTGAACTGTTAAATGGTGTGAAAATAAATAAGATTTGGTATTGATTAGAGTGAACCAAAATAAAACAAGTGAATTTTATTATAGTTAGACTTCATTCAACTGTACTTGTAGAATCCATAATATTTGGGTTTTTTAAAGTGTTTTTTTTGTAAAAGTATTAATGAGGTTTGACTAACATTTGAATTTGGAAGTGGGATATTTTTATTCTATTCCTGAAGCCAGGTGTAATAACTTCGTTCATGTGTGGGGTAGTTCTATATTTTTTTATATACTATACCAGACCAGTGGCTAGTCAGGTATGTGGTTTTTAAATAAATAACACCCTGTATACGGTAATGATGGGATAGCTAGGTTAGTCAAATTAGGTTATGTTGTGTCTCCTTTCTTTACGTAAAAAAGTTACTTGAATTTGAATTTGAAAATAGTAAAATTGAAGAAGGATTCCCTATCTCTTCCGGTAGAACATTTGAATAATGTTTATGAAAACCTGAACAATCACGTTCGTCCTTATCACAAAAACAGTTTGTTCATGGAAATGAGAATAACATCCAATCAACATATTTCAAGTATTGTCCAATTACAGTGGGAAAATAGAAACGCGTAATGTCTGATTTTATGTTTGCAGAATATTCACTCTATTTGAACTGTATAGTTCGTCTAAACGATGATTTTCGATCAACGGCAGGGGAAGGCCTAAGGTTCTAGTCAATCCATGTATATATAAACTGGAATATTTTTTTTATTTTTTTCTAGGAGTGTCTCGTTTGCAATATTTATATCGCCATCAGATGGTATTTAGTATTATGGTATCTTGCTTGGAAAAGCCATAACTTCGAAAGTAGGTACTCGAGAGAACCAAGTTTCGATTGGAGTATTCACATAATCGTTTTTATCATTAATTGAATAATTTTATTCAACTGCAATGTGAAAGAACTCATAGCATTCACTGGAGTCATCAAGAAATGAATAAATTCACCAGCGCATATTTCCAAACCTGATTTTAAAAACTGTCTATATAAAGAAAAGAAAACCAAACGTGTTGAAGTCGAACCTGTCCAGTTTCGTTGAGCTGGTGCCGGTCTATAGTTGGATACTTTTTAATTGAACGCTCTTTATGAAGAATGTTGAATAATTTCTTGAAAAATATCAGTTGAAGCAAGAATTGTCATCGAGAGATAAATAATTATTGTCAGCGCGGCATTTTCAAATCAATTCGATTGATATGGGATTACTTTCAAAAGTAGTGTTCAATATCAACGAAATGAACGCATCTCATGCCGAATATTTTCATATATTAATAAAAGCAACATAAATTCGTATGTTTGGACAGTCGATTTATTTTGGAATCGGTTCGAAATGTGATATATGCGAAGAGTTATGAATAAATTACAAACGAAATGATATGCACTCAAAACGAAGGCTCTTCAGAACGAAGTCTAGGAAAACTTAATAAACGCATAACTTATGCATATATCAAGAGTTCTACCTATTTTCCATGGAATATATATATATATATATTTTTTTTTTTCTTTAGTTTCTTGACCACATATATATTTTTTCAAATTTTCGGAATAAAGGTCTGATTCAGTCAATTCATATAATTTTTCTCAACGACGTTTCGACATGGTATTTGTCATCATCAGGTTAAAACACTAAAATTAAAAATATGGAGTTTGAGACATATTTAACTTAACACAATATTGAAATGTATGCACTAAAATATTTCTTGAAAAACATATTGTTCGAAATATAACACGTTATTCAACTCAGTATAAATATTCGTAACATTTATGAGTATTCACTTACAAATTATTTTATTTGAGTTTTGCGTTCGCATCGTACGAAGGTTATTGTGGGAGTGTGACCTGCGTCGAAGTTATCGGGAATGGTTTGTTTATCTTTCATGCATTTTTACCCTCTTCATAAGTAGGTACATGGGATTGTTTATATTGAGTTCTAATATATGAGCCGGACTGTATTTTTTTGGCAGCATGTAAAGATCAGTTTTCATTATGATTACTATAAACAAAGTTAAAAGAGGTTGTTATAAATCTGGCTTAAGTTTTTGATATCATTTCTATTGTTAATGCTATTGGGGTCTTTTTTAATATGTATCATTTCAAGGAATGTTCTTTCTCTTGGATTCCTTTCTTTGGTCAAAATTTCAACGTTGTTAGTGTCAAACTTATGTTGATTTTCTTTTTCGTGTTTCGATAAGGCTGTAATGTTGGTTTTTGAGTATTTGTGGGCTTGTACTCGTTTTTGCAAATATTGTTTTGTTTGACCTATATATCTTTACATTGTATTCTACATACTGTATGAGTTTGTTTGTTTTTTGATATCTCTGGTTTTAATTTTGAATAAATGGTTTTGTTCGTATTTTTCAGTCGATGTGCAATAGTTATGTTGTGTTTTTCCATTGTTTTATTAATTTTATTCGATAGTTTGTCTATGTATGGTAAAGGTATGTATGTTGTTGTTTTCTTTACTTCATTATCATTTTTATTGTAGATCGCATGTATTCGTTTTTTTATTGTTTTTTCTGCAAAGTGGCTGGGGTAATTATTTTCTTTCAATATATTCTTGATTATTTCTATATCATTTTGAATAATCCCTGACATTCTCTGAAAAGGTCATACTTTTTTATAGGACTTTTTGATTTAATCCAAGAACTTTGCGAAATACTAGTAAAAGCAATTTCAATGAATGGTGCTCGTTTCTCAACGTAGGTTCCAGCGCTGACCTATTCGAAAGTCAAAGTGACGTCAGTTTTACTACCATAATGCTCATAATGTATTGATACAGAAAAAATGCTTACACGTTTCTTGCGAAGGTATAGTAACATTACTTTCCATTTTTGGATCCCCCCCCCTGGAAGTATAACATATTAAGTATCTGTTCAAGAAGGTCTAATTAATAAATTTGCCCTCATACGTTATTGTATTTTGACCCACAACTTGCTTTAGTTTCAAATTGAACCCATGGAAGAAAATGAAATATTACATGATGAAGACATGAACAGTTTCAAAGATACAAATTATTCAAATATTCATGTGGTAGTTTAAGTTTAAGGGTTAATTAGGATTCAAAATTTGGACAATCCTAGAATGTAACTCATGCAGAATTTAATTCTCCTATCAAGCTATCCCAAAGTAGGGGTAGTTTTTACAGCCTGGGGTGCAAAAATCATATACTAAAAACTTCATTGAGCAAAAAAAATTGACATTTTCTGCCGTTTTGTTTTTGAATAAATACATTCAAAGATAAAAAATATGGTAGTTTTAACCCTGAGGATTCTAATTTTAGAAAATCCTTACTTTGTATGCATCTCCTGAAATGTAAACCTAATTTTCAAAATTCAAATTTTAACTCCTCTATGGAGTTGGAGCACCTCTGTAAGTGGCGCCGCAGTGGCGGAATCTGGCAAATTAGTCCACATAGAGCAATATCTGCATTTTCCCCTTTGATAAATGAAGTGTTTTTAAAGTTCAATAGTTCAAATGTTTCTTGATTTGTTGAAAATATGAACAGGATGTTCATAAATCAGATGTGGAATAATCTGCGACTGAAAGATAAACTTCAGTCACTATCTTCCATCGTCAAGATAACCTCCTGTGGGATATTCATGTTGAAAATGGAAACATTCTCAATTGAATATTGAATAGAAAGATTTTTCTGTGAATTGAAAAATCCACGATTAATGAAGTTATTTTTTTGTGAAACAGAACAGAACAGAAAACAACTACTTCCCCAGCTAAAGCCACATCTGATAGATATTCTGAAAAGACCCTAACTCAAAAGAAAAAAATTGTAATTAAAAATTTGCATTTTTATTCAGATAGTTATTTGATTTTCTATTCAATATTCAATTGAGAATATTTCCCTTTTCAACTTAAATGTTTCTGTTACAAACGTGAAAACTGGGGTTGCATTGTGATTCGTCCTGTATGACCTTTGAATTAAACTGAGCACCGGTTTCGGAAATTGCGCTAGTAATGAATAAAAAGCAGATTTAAAGCGCGCAAGGTTACATCAAAGTAGTGAACACGTCCCACTGTACAAAAACTATTAGATACATTGTTACGTGATTATTGTGCCCATAACGTCTCAATGACTATTTTAGAGTCGTTATATGTCCACCAACATAACAAAATCGCAGATACCTTGTATAAAAATCGAATCTGATACGTTGTCTGAAACTGTTCTGTTACAGCAAAAGTACTTATATACGAGTATGCGTGATGAAATCGTTACATAACAAGTCCTTTTTTTTCACATAACTTGAAACTACTTTTTTACGGGAAAAGTAATTTCTCAAAGCGTAACAACAACTGAGTTGTTATGGTATCAAGTATGCTTGCTTGCTTGCTTGTTTTTTATGGTTTATCCAATACTGGATAATATACCAGTAAACAGGGGCTATAGCCACAAATTCGACCCCCCTTCAGTGGGCAAACGGGATTGTCTCACTCGAAATGATTCCACGAATGCCCAAAACTTTCACAACAATAATTAATAACTTTACGATTTACGTGGAACGGCTGTACAAAAACTAACATTAACCTGACTTTCTGCCCGCGTGGTAGACGTCCATCTCCCACGACACCAGAAAGTCGAATGTGGTATCAAGTATCTTCTTTTTAGGTTAGCTTCGCTTAGGGATACATTATTTAAGTAAATTCGAATTTGAAATAAAAAATATATATTAAAACATGGAACATCAAACAAAAAATAAACAAAAAAATTTAAAAATAAAAACTTTTTAACAAAAAATTAAACCGACAAAATACGGAACTGAAAAGTAAAAAATAAAATAAATTTTCTTAGTCTCAGTAACTAAGCTCCTAAACTAATGTAAGTAACTAATTTTGAGTCGGCGCCAAACAAACAACCAAATGAATTAGGTAAGGCGGGAAATGATGGCATCGAGTTACGCGGTGACATTCTGATAATTTTTTTGAAGTAATTTAATGATGTTCGTTGATTGTTTGTTTGGCGCCGACTCAAAATTAGTTACTTACATTAGTTTAGGAGCTCAGTTACTGAGACTAAAAAGGTTTATTTTATTTTTTACTTTTCAGTTCCGTATTTCGTCGGTTTAATTTTTTGTTAAAAAGTTTTTATTTTTCAATTTTTTATGGCTAAAATATACTAATTACTACCTACCTGTTTTTTAATTACTTCCAAAATACTTACTTACCCACCTTACTTCAACTATTACCAGTTAAATAATATGATTATCTACTTTTACTACTTGTTGTAATATAAATTATTTTTGTTGTTCTGGTTAGTTTATTTCATTACTTTGTATATCATTCCATCCTCTCATAGAATATAATGGTTTTGACGGATGTGGTACAGAAATAATGTCAGTAGCGATCTGTCATTGTCAACTACGTATGTGTGTGCCAATGTTCATAAGTGAAAAATCAATTATCCCCTATTTTTCCACCCGTAAGGGTATATAATTCCATTCGAAATTTGAATATAAGGTATACCCTATCTATTAAAAAAAGAATCATCCAAATCGAAGAACCCAGTACAAAGTTATGCCTGATAGAATCGATTAACGGACCAGAATTCAGAGGGTGAGTAATCAATATCCTTCATTTTGCTACCCTCAAGGGTGGATTTCATCTTTTAAATTCGAATGGGACCACCTTCGAAGTACACCCTATCCACTGAAAAAAGTTATGCGTGATCATACATAAAAAAAATTATGGAAAAAAAAATATACGGGTCGACTAGAGAACCTCCTCCTTTTTGGTTTCGTCGGTTAAAAAATATACATTTCTCTGTAAAAATAAAATATATAAATAATTATTATTTACTGAAATCTCGGAACTAAAAACTTTTAAAATCCATATTTCAGTTTTCATTAGTATGACAGCCTTAGTTTCCCTTAATAATCATTGTTTTGCATGTCGAAGAGAAGCGAATAAACAATCCGAAAATTTTGGGACAACTTTCCGTACTGCACCTTAAAAAATATGTATTGAAATATTTTATTAACAATGCTGTAAGAAGTATTTCTCCTTACCTCGCATAAGTTCGATAATAATCCTCTTTAGTTGTTTTTTGAGTATTGGCCATAGGGTTTTTCCAGACGCTACAATAAAATATAGAAATACTTAAATGTTCATAGTGTATTTGCTTGTGTCGATCCATATATCATATTAAAGTTTAGAGTTGTGATACAATTCAAATGTATAAGTGCGAATTTACACGATCCAATAAAATTGATCAATAAATTGAACAATAAAATTGACCAATATGGGTTATATTTACACCTGACAATTTATTGGTCAATTTTGGCAACAGTTTTTACTCATACTGACAAAAAATGGTTCAACTATAGGAAAAGTTCCGAATATTATTCAATAGCTTATTGAATTGGCTCTGATCCATTCTTAAATTCCGTTAGAATTGATTAGGATCTGCACTCAGGAATTTTTCGTGAACTAATGTCAAGTTTCCCTCTTTTCTCAAAGAGAGATCTAATCTACCATCTTCTTTTATATTCATCAATGCACATTGCTGCAAATGTAATGCAACGTAAATTATGTTTTTTTTTCACACTATCATTTTCCTCGTGGTTAGGGTATGGTATGTGAAATCGCGTAAATAATAACATATAACCTGAAAATCTCTGTTCTAACAGGCAACCAATTCATGGCCGAAAGTTACTCAAATTGTCACTATAAATTGATGAAAAATTAGAACCGATTCTAAACTCATCAATTTATTGGTCAAGTTCAAATTGACGACAATTTTCTGTTTACACTTATCAATAAAATTCAAGGTCACAAAATTGACCAATTTATTGGATGGTGTAAATTCGCACTAACCTTATTGTCCATGATGATATAGATACCTCATATTCATATTGAGATTTTATTAATCACCCTTCTAGTAGAAAACAATATGATGAAACTTTTTTTCACATATTGATTTTATTGTAGATAGGTAATAAATAACATCAATAATTTGATCACTCAAAAAAACTCAGTAAGAACCGGCATAAGAGATCGATAAACGATAAATGAAATACCGCCACTTATTTGAGGTTAGGTTAGACAAAGATAAAACACATACGGTAGGAAAACCATAAAATTTCTTATTCGAAAATGCATTTAAACGCGTGTTTGTTAACTCTATTGTACAGCAGTGGTCACCTAAAAACTTTTTTTTTACTTTCTGGGTAACAGAAAATTTTCTGGGTTATGTATTTTGAAGCATATTCAAAGCGATAATAATTTCTCGTGTCCTCGACTATTTCCAAAAACACTGAAACACGTATTGCTTCATTTGTAACAAAGACCTCAACCAATTTTCATTGAAAACTAAAGGTACTCCTATATAAACTTCAACTCCCCTTTTAACCACTCTTACGGTTGATTTTCCAAAAACCCTGAAATACGTGTTTTTTCAACTGAAAATAAACCTAAATACCAATTTTTACGACTCCAACTCCAAAACTAACGGTACCTACAACTTTCACCCCCTTTCTCACCCCCATTTCAACCCTTCATGGATGGAATATAGAAAAAAAACCTCAGTGGTCAGTCACTTCACTTACGTCATTATAGGAATAATCTGTAAAAATTGCAGCTCTTTAGGTCCAGCGGTTTGGTTTGGGCGTTGATCGAATGTCAGTCAGTCAGTCAATGAATCACTCAGGACATGTAATGTGTATACATTTATTGTGTACAGTTTTATGCTCCCACCAATTCCCAACCCGCTAGTTTGTACTCGCATTTCATAACAAACCTTTTATTATTTGATAATACGCTCTTTCTGAAAGTTTTTTAATTTTAATGAGAATTATTGTATAAACTCAAGTTCTTCTGGATAATAAAAAATATAAGTTTACTTTTCAAAAATGAAAGTTGTGTTCACTTCAGGTAAAACAGACAGTGATTTTCTTGGTTTTCTTATTATACTGTCAAAATAAGCGTTATCAAGCAGCATGCCATATCCCAAATTCCGAATCTGTATATTCAAAAATCTCCTCAAATTTCGGGGGCGTACCATTCCTATTCTTCTGGTAAATCTGTTGATGAGTCAGCCAGTCAAAAACGCAATCAATTTTCATTCTTGCCAAAGAATATCTCCCTACTACATTAGACCCTCGTACCTCCGGTTATTGATTTGGCAAAAACCGAGCCTGAATATATTGGTTCTGCCTGCTGTCTGGTATCATTTAATTGAGCTATCTATATCAATGAAATATGGCCCCTACGTGGATTTTGCGGGCCAAGAAAAACAATTTCCTGGTAATTAAAAAACTACTGGTTTATATGTGCTGAAAATATACGAGATGCAGAATTAATTCAGATTACTCGAAGACAAAGTTTTTCGTATATATTTCCATATACAGAGTATTTTACACCACCAGCTGAATCATTCTGGGTTTTGAAATAATCATGATAATTAAGATATATATCGTAAAGGACCCTATAGTTGAAAAGGGAAACATTCTCAATTGAATATTGAATAGAACGATTTTTCTGTGAATTGTAAAATCCACGATGAAAATGAATTTATTTTTTGTGAATGTCTAATAGAAAACAAGTACTTCCCCGGCTATCTATGAATAAAAATGCAAATTCTCAATTTTCAGATTTTTTCTTCTGAGTTAGGGTCATTTCAGAATATCTATCAGATGTAGTTCAATGTCCAGCGTGGCTTTGGCCGGGGAAATAGTTGTTTTCTGTTAGACATTCACAAAAAATAACTTCATTTTTATTGTGGGTTTTTCAATTCACAGAAAAATCTTTCTATTCAATATTCAATTGAGAATGTTTCCCTTTTCAACATGAATACCCCACAAGAGTTTATCTTGAACCATGGAAGATAGTGACTAAAGTTTATCTTTCAGTCGCAGATGATTCCACATCTGATTTTATGAACATCCCGTTCATATTGTCAAACAAATCGACCCTATAGTGTTCTCTAGAACTTTCAGAAAAAAATCCTCATTTTCACTATCAATATAGAATCAATATAGAAAAAATATTATTATCACCGATTGTTGAAAAAGTCGAATTTTCTTAGATCCTAATTAGTAACAAATAAACTAAGGCTTGAATGTCATGGGAACACCTAGAAATGTTTATTACTCGTTAATAGCTCTTTCAGTTCTGATTCATCCACTACATCAAGATATCCGAGATAAAGTTTGAAAAACATACCCAATTCAGTAGAAGATAGTTTCCCGCTATTTGTTGATTCCATGACTATGTATTACAGCAATTCTTTTTTCGTCGTGTTGTTCCTGAAAGTAACTCTCTAGGCCAGGTTCTGGCTTGCAAAGGTCCCGGAGAGTACTAATTTGATAGATTCGTACAGTTCGATGTCCTAATTAATATTCAGAGTATGCGACCCTGAGCGACCGCCTCTCGCGCTGTCCTACTGGAGAGATGGTAACGAAAACTAGTTCTTCGAGGATATCTACTCTCCAGCGCCACCTAGGTTAAAAAAAAAACGATTGTGCTTTAGACCACACGACTGAAGTAAAACTTCCTTAACTCCATCTATATGTATGTATATATAAATATATATATATGTTTATATATGTATATATGTATAATATATACATGTATATACCCATACATATATTAATTTTCTAATAACCTATAATTTCATCATTTTAGTTTGGTAAATTTAGTAAATTATTATTAGAGTCATGAATGATTATACAAATAAAATAAAAATTAATTTACCCAACTGCAATAATATGTCTCGGTTTTTGTACATGATCTATAGTGGGATTTTCATCATCAACTTCCATTTGATTATTGTCATGTTCAATCACGATGTCACCAATTATTTGTAATAATGAACCTCTATAATTAATAAGTATTTGATTATTTACGTATTAGTTAAATTTTATGTTATCCTATTTCAAAAATTTGCTGAAGTAGATTGTTGAAACGCGAAGCCGAAATACGGAAGAGTAACAAGGAGAAAGAGAGAGAGAGAGAGAGAGAGAGAGAGAAGAAGAGAAGGACAGAGAATCAAACGCGCCCCAATGTCGAGGGTAGAATGCCGCGTATTAGTAGAGGGAGAATATAGACAAGGAAAAAGGAACGCTGCATATGACGCTACGACGCCAGCAACTAGTATCGATACGCACTCACCTTTGTCGAGACCGTTCGCCTCGCCCGATCACACTTTTCGTAACGCTCTCGTCACGCATTCACCAGTTTACTCCCCAAGTCAAGCGTGCGTAAAGAAGTTCAACTTCAAAAACAACTAAAAAATTTATAGAATATGAAATTTCCTGCACTTTTGTGTAAAATCAGATGAATAGTTAGCGAGTTACGGCGGGGTGAAGCTCAGCAAATTTCTACAATTCACAAAATCGCTACATTTTTCGGTAAATACCTATTATTTGATACATAGTACCGTTTTTCACTCATTTCCGAATAACCATGAGGAAGGATGCAAGGCGCGTTTTTTTCATGTGGTATTCCCTTCGCCTTTTCTTCCGTTTCGATGCCCCAGGCTCACTGATATCAATATATTCTTGCAAATTTCTTTCCTCCTTATCATCTTCGTTGTATTCTTCGACCTCGTGTGCCAATAATTTCGGTCAGGTCTTCATACTAGTCGACGTCTCCTTCTTCTTCTCCAGAGCCCGCAAAAATATCTGCGCTGTTTTCACACGCGTCTCCATGGCATCATGTGCAGATAACAGAACACTTCAAGACTGTTTTTCTACACCCACCTTCTTTACCGCACTCCTTCTTGCACTTGCAACGAATTTCAGGACTGCTACAGGTGGCGAATCTGCTGTTGTTTTCACTGGAGTGAGTCCAATCTTGTTTCTTTTCCAACCACATTGCTCTGGACTCGTGTGTATATCATACCAAACCTGAACTTGGTGATAGTTTGGAAATGAATGTTGCCTTTCAGCTCCTCTCGTAGAGGTAATGCAGCAAGATTAAATTTACTCTTCGTCACGGATCTTGCGAAATTTTGATTCAATTGAGAACGAATACCCCACAAGAGGTTACCTTGAACAATGGAAGAAGTGACTGAAGTTCATAATTTCCAAACAAATTTCAATCTATTACAGCACATTCTTTCAAACTTTTTTCGCATACAAAACAAATAACAGCACATTCTTTCAAACTTTTTTCGCATACAAAACAAATATCTCCTGGAGAATTGAACGAGAGAGAGGGGATAGTAGACTCTCCAAGGGCCCCTATAAATATATTTAAATATAGAGCTAAAACTATAAATTTTGTGATTATGGTCAGATTCTATTCAAAATTATTGTGTGAGAGTTTTTGAGATCGGAGATCATGATTTCTTTCAGCTCAAAACTTACAGGGAAGAGACCTCTATTAGAAAACCTTTTTAAAGTCAAGCTTTTACTCAAGCCGTGTACTGAAACGTATAAAAATAAGTTTAAGCCATCGCTGACAATGCTTTAATTATTTTATGTTGAATTATTTGGTTTCAAAAAGCTTGTCGCGCGAATTGTAATGAAATTAATACTTCGACAAGTTGTTACTTACCAACCACTCATTGTCCAATGAAATGAATTGGTATTAGCTACTTTTATGAATACTTTGTGAAAATTAAATACTTCAACAAATTCTTACTTACCAACCAATCACTGCCCAATCAAATTAATTGGTACCTATTTTTATGAACACTTCGCGTGACAAGCTTTTTGAAACCAAATAATTCAACAAAAAATAATTAAATCATTGTCTGTCCGGTACAAATCTTGCAATTTAAAATTAACTTCTCGATGAGCTAGAGACTTGAAACTTTGGAAATGGCTCAGAACTGGATGACAATACTGTCTATCTGTTCGTTCTTTTTACGGACCACAAAAAGTGAGGACCCACAATCTCTCTATACCGGAGACGAGTGGGCGTTGTTTTGCCATCTAGAGTGTGCTCCGCGATAGTAAAACCTATTGCGATTCTCGTCCTTACAGACGTCGCGCAAGGGAGAAAGTGAGGTTATAAAATCCAAAAATTTGTGAAAGTAACAATTATTGGGAAAGTGCTTAGTGTAACACAAAAGAGAAACAAGTGAAATGCTACAAAGAAATACCTGATGGGAAAACACCCAAAAGACGTTTTAAAACGTGGGAAGACAAGTGAAATAGATAAAAACAGTTGACTAAGTCAGTGTACAACGAAGAAAAGTGAAATTTCTAGTTGCACAGTTGCAGAAGCTGAAAAACTTCGCAAAATCTGCGAAATTGTAGATTACTTTCCACCAGATGAGGCAGAAAAAGCAAATTTCTGCATTTCTTAAAATGCTAACAGTTAAAACAGTTTTATTCGTCGGGTAAAAATTCAAATCCACATGGGATATATTGTAGCATGTTGTTCACTAGAATTTTCCTTCTCTTGTAGTTTAATATCTATCTTTTTTCCGTGGCTTCAGCGGTATGGGTTTTGGATGTTGGCCAGATAATATAAAGCTTTATAAAACCGAGTTATTCGATTTTGACATGGCGTTGAAGGAAAATGAAATACTGTTAATATTATTCAATAATATTTACTGCATATATGCAAACTTTACGAAAATATTTGTTGATGATTCATTTTACAGGTCTGAAGATACATTCATACTCTGTTTATTTTTCCTTCGCGGAAATATTAAGTAGCTATTTAGTTCCTAGATGTTTTCAATATTTTATTTATAAATTCGTGGTAGACCAGAGACCGGGCTAGAAAAAATATCATGTGACGATTAATGTATACTGACACATCAAAATTAGAATATATAAATAAATGGAAGCGCATTATTTATGAGTTCTGGCAGAGTTGGAATAATATAATTATTGTTCTGAATTATTATTTCAATGCGGTTGAATGTGTGCTTGGAGTGATTTCTTTAATAGTTGGAGAGTCGGTCGTAACATTTCAAATCTAATAAACTTTTCGAAATCATGTAGTGCAGTACCTCAAGTAGCTTTACTATTCTATAGGTCATACATAAGGGTTATCATTGACTATGGCTGTATTTTTTAAGGATCGACAGCAAACACAACTTTAAAAAAAAGTTGACTACATCCAGTAGACTGACTCTGTATTGGAGCAATGAAATCGTCTCCTATCAATGCAACATTTTAGACGAAATATACTTGCTTATAAATACGTTACTGAATTGAGAGCACATAACCCGTCATTATTGATTTGAACTAGGAAGTTTTAATTAATAGCTACTGGAGACTCAAGAACTCACCTTTGTTATCAGCCACTTTTCTAGACACACATGAATATACCCAATACATTTTTACAATAAATAGCTCACCAGTATATATATATATATATATATATATATATATATATTGAGTTTTTTATGAAAATGCTAGGTACAATTGGAAACTAAATAACATCGAAATGTATAGAAATCATCCCTTCGAATTCTGACCAAGCATGAAAGAGGTTTTGGGCCATTGATTTCGATAAAATCCGTTTCTCAATATTATACAGAATGTTCAAAAATCATTGTCACTCTTTTATAATTTCGGACAAAGATAACTTTGTTATTTCAAATAGAACACCCTGTATTTTTTTGGTCTGAACAATATAAAATTCAATTATCTTTCTTCTTTTATGCTTGGTCAGAATTCGAAGGGATGATTTCTATACATTTCGATGTTATTTAGTTTCCAATTGTACCTAGCATTTTCATAAAAAAATCAATAATTCGAGAACGGTTATAGTTAGGTACATAGTACCTTATATGAAATCATATAATTTTTTCCTGACCTATTCAAAAGGGTAATGAAATACACAGGGTGTTCCATTTAAAAAAACACAACTTTGATATGTCACACTTTTTTTAGCCACCCTGTAGACTTCAAAATAATTTCCTTCTGCAGTCTCAATCAATATACATTTAATGAAATGGAGAAATTCCCGAAAAAATTGATGGTTTGGTTTACAGGGACCGTGTCGTATTGGGTGCCCCACCCTGTATATATATATATATATATATATTATGATGATTGTTATTGCTAGTATTTTGATTTTTATTATTTTTAATTATTATTATTTTATTTTATTAATAACTAGTCATCATAATAAAATATTTACCATTTGTTATGATACGTTTGATTAAATGATTTATTTTTATTTGAAAATTTTGAAAGGAAATACCTCATAACAGTTATAAAATATCCGGCTATGTTGCTTACTCTTTTTCAAATACTCTTTTACCTGTATTTTTTTTACCTTTTCCCAGCTCAGTCGGTACGCCTATGAAAATATAATATTTCTCTTTCTCATGGCAGGATTCAGTGGTGCCATCTTGTTGCTCTGCTTGGAGTCAATGTTCAATGTACTGTTTTAGGGAAATATTTGTGGTTATGTGATCAACAGATAAATAATGACTCCAGAAAATAGTCAAATATTCTTTCATTTATTCAAAATGAATCCTTAAATATACCGTGCCTGCGGAATCTATCTCAATTTTGATAATTTCATCAACCAGTGAAATAGAAATGTCAAAACCTTTGCTCATGCGCAATAAAGTAACAGTAAATATAAGTGCTTGCGAGTTATACTGAGTTTATGAGCATGCATAAGAAATAACGTCCGAATCAGTGGATAAAATTCATCAAAAGTACCCGAAAGAAGTGTCTGACACGAATACAGTCACTTTGTTTAGTTTTGGGTTAAAAAATACCTGTTATTCGTCTCTCTTGAGTATTCTCGTGAATCCTGGAAGTTTTCTTTGGCTATTGGGAGTTCGTAGCTTCACTGTGGTAGGTCCCCTTTGTTGTTGGCAACGTCACGGATATGAATTTGGCTGTATTCTGAAGGTGAGTGATTTTTCTGGTATTTTCTACGCCTATTGGTCTCTGGACATGTTTTAGATTGTCAAATGGTTGATTTGCTTCCGTTCTTGGTGTATTGCCGTATTTATTGATTAGCAAAATTTGTTACGGCTGTCTTTCAAACATAATTTCTATCTTCCCTTAACCTCGTTATTTTTCTTCCTGTCAACCATCATTTTTTGTTTTTTTCTCGCAAATTTTAAGTTTTTACTCACTTTCTGGGACACTTTTCCTCATTCTAAACTATTCTATGGATTTTATATACTATTTACATTTCTATAGCTTACATAGTGAGTATATACAGAGTTTGTTAAAATTCATATCTGACAATTTTCTGTACAAAATTTTTCATATTTTATCATTTTCCATCGAAATGTTTTGACATGTCACTCTCATGTTTCCTTCCGATTTGATTTTAGTATAGAGGATGTTCCAACTTGAATATTATTTTTGTCTACTTGAGATCTTAATGGCGTACGAGATTTGTAATTATAGTCCGATTTGATTCAAAATTGGTATGTGGGGGTTTTCGGGGTCGGAGTTTATGAATTTTTTGCCAAAATTCATAAATTCCAGTAGGCGGCTCCAAGATGGCGGACGAGTTTTGTAATTATGATCCGATTCAATTGAACATTGTTATGTGGGGATTGGTGTGGTCGGAGATTATGAATTATTTGTTAAAATTAATAAATTTAAGGTGGCGGCTCCAAGATGGAGAACGAGTTTTGTGATTATGGTCCGATTCGATTCAAAATTGGTATGTGGGGGTTTTCGGGGTCGGAGATTATGAAATTATTGTCAAAATTCATGAATTCAAGATGGCGGACGAGTTTTGTGATTATAGTCCGATTCAATTCAAAATTGGCATGCGGCGGTTTTCGAGGCCGAAAATTTTGAATTTTTTGTCAAAATTCATAAATTTGAGATGGTGGCCCCAAGAT
The DNA here is from genome assembly GCA_018342105.1 of Gonioctena quinquepunctata. Taxonomy (NCBI): domain Eukaryota; kingdom Metazoa; phylum Arthropoda; class Insecta; order Coleoptera; family Chrysomelidae; genus Gonioctena; species Gonioctena quinquepunctata. Next base: position 41,856 of record JAFIRS010003406.1, read on the forward strand.
GGAGGACGAGTTTTCTGATTATGGTCAAATTCGATTCAAAATTGGTATCTGGGGGTTTTCAGGTTCGAAGATTATGATTTTTTTGTCAAAGTCTATAAATTGAAGATGGCCACTTCAGGATGGCGGACGAGTTTTGTGATTATGGTCAGATTCTATTCAAAATTGGTGTGTGGGAGTTTTTGGGGTCCGAGATCATGATTTCTTTGAGCTCAAAACTTACAGAGAAGAGACCTTGTAATAACGATGCTCTATTAGAAATGAACAGATTAAGGCGAACTAACTAATAAGTAAAGAATAAAATAACTAATAATAAAAACTTTTTAAAAACAAGCCTTTATTCAAGCCGTGTACTGAAACTTATAAAATAAGTTTAAGTCATCGCTGACAATTGATTTTTGTTGTATTATTTGGTTTCAAAAACCTTGTCACGCGAATTGTAATAAAATTAATACTTCGACAAGTTGTTACTTACCAACCAATCATTGTCCAATGAAATTAATTGGTACCTACTTCTATGAATACTTTGTAAAAATTAAATACTTTGACAAGTTCCTACTTACCAACCAATCCCTTTCCAATCAAATTAATTGGTATAGTTATTCTAATCCTAATTGGAACGGAAATAAAAATAAGAGCACTACGAAGAGTGTTCATATGCACTGCCCGGCAAATGGGAAATTTATATACTACCAGTGTTTTTACTTTCAAAGCGTTCCTGGTACAATAATAAAAAAGTTCTGTCGTGTGGAAGAGAATTCCTTGTCAAAACTTTTTATGTCGGTCCAATTGGGATTAGAAATACTACACCTACTTTCATGAACACTTTTTGAAACCAAATAATTCAACAAAAAATAATTTAATCATTGTCAGCGATGACTCAAACTTATTTTATACGTTTTAGTACACGGCTCAAATAAAAGCTTGTCTTCAAAAAGTTTTTTTATTAGTTATTTTATTTGTTCTATAGATCTGTAACACGGCGGGATAAGACTCTAATGGAAATTTTTAACTTTTGCCAAAAATCAGTCGATTGTGTATTTTGGAGAACATAACTTTCAAAACATTTCTAATAGGGCTGCAACCACGCGTTTACAATTTTTTACGGAGTACATTTGCGAAGTGAATTCTTGCAGAGTGCTCACTTTGTCGTCGTCATGAATATCTGTTGGAGCCGCAAATACCTATTGAAAAATAAAGGTCTTTCTGTAGAATTTTGAATGACTTTATTTTTTCTTGCCGGATAAACGCGGCCGTATAATCTCACCAGTAAAAGCGTGGAATCGAAGCAAAGCTTTACATATGATTTCCAATTTCTTAGTTAGTTTTGAGCAATCGATAAATGCATACCAAACACTTTTGCGGAAGGGTTTATTAGCCATATCTATATGTACAAAAATGTATGCATCTTGTCCAAAACTATTTCCAAAATATCTGTATCCGACGCTTTGATAATGATTCTAGACTTAGGCTCCGCATTTGAAATATGAAATACCTACAATCCTCGTGTCTGCCTCTTCGTAATAGAACGTGTATTCTACGTCTTCTGTCTTTACAACGCAATCATCAAAAACTTTGTAGGAAAAACAACGCTCTTCAACACTTAAAAAATAGTAGTTTATGTAACAGTACGCAAAGTGAGACTTCAGCGGACGAATTGGAATGTTAAGAATATGAAGATAATGTCCGCTAAAGCCATTTGCGTACGTGTTGCATACAATATTTTTTTGTATTAGCTTCCCAAATAAACAGAACAGAAATGTCACACATATTTTCTCGTCGTGCATACATTTTCAATCACCATCCATACGGCAGTGTGAGAAAGTTGTGCAAAAAGCTAGCCAATGACACGTTTGTCATATACTTGTCAAATATAAGTGTACATTTTTCATGAAATGAGTATTCCAAAAGAATATTTCGAAGAAAATGTGTACTGTCACTACAAAATTTCAAATGATCTTTAGTTTATTGCATCTCCTGAAACGTTTTTAGGATATTAATTATAAGTTTTCTGAATGAAATTTCAGTCTGCTAAGGTGTTGCCATGACGACTTCAAGTACAAGTCCGCTGAAGTGGCATTTTGTTGACTCTTTTCGGTATCCAAAGTAGGCATTTTGCGGGGCGTGTACAAAACCTTCTTATCTTCCAGGATTGAGACAGGGTAATCATTTGCCCTGTACGCTTATAGGAAGCTTACGAGAGGTTCCTTAAATTTTCGGTTTCTCAAGCTTTTGAGGAAATCACTTGGCCTCGTCTTGTTAAATAAAAAATATTTTTTGATTCATTCGAGGAAACCCCCATACTCGGAATACTCCCACTTCCACTTGAAAACATATTTTTCTGCAACCCTTTACGAAAAGACGTCATTTTGTAATAGCGAAAACGTGATTTCCATCGCAAGTGAAAGAAATTCTCATAACGTTAACTTTTGTTTCTAGTGACGACAATTAAATTTAAATTTTCAATCATTTCCCGCCCTCGTATATAATGTTTTGATGACTTTAAATTATTAATAAACAAAGACAGGAATCATTTCTATAATCAGAATGCATTTTTTTAAATTTTATTTAATTAAAAAGCAAAATAGAATCGTAAAAATACCGTGAGATTTAAAAACGATTTATATATATTTAAATGAAAAGTGTGACTGTGTGCACGTATCAATATAATCGATGAAAGAAAATTGTATTTCGTGCATAAAATTATTTATTAAATTCGTAGCAAAGCGTTTTTTCGACCGTTAGGTCATCATCAGTGCGTACTCATCAGGTGTACAAGAAGCCAAAAAGACCATAAAATATCTCATGATCAATGAAAGTTATATAGGTTTACGTGACACACATGTTAAAATACCTATTCTTGGCCAGGATGAAAATTGAGATTACAATTTTTCTCTTTATCTTTTAAAAGCCATTGTTGATGTGTGATAGCTGGACCCAAGACCACCAATAACCAATATTTAAATCATAAGTAATGTTTAAAGAAATTCTGTTATTTTTAATTTAAAATAAAATATTTGTTCATCGTTCTATTTTAGCATATTATTATGATATAAACAGGGTTGTAGAAAAAGTATAGTGTTTCACTCGTCGAAAACGTTTTTTGAAGCTCGTGAACATTACCAGCCTGGTACACTGTTCTCTCGCTTAAAAAAATGTTACTTTCGTCACTCGTAAAACAATATTCTATTTTATCATTCCACGGTTAATGAGGACTGAGTTACATGAAATTGAAACAGATTTGCAATCTAAAACATCTACGAATTCAAACAAAATAAATAGTTGGTGGAATATCTGGCCACTTTGTAGAATCAGTATCACTTTATAGTGATGAGCTGGAACAGATGTGGTCGAAATTCGATCTATCAATCCTTCATTTCTAATATTACGATTAGTCATTTGTTATGCAGTCATATGATAAAAAATTCAAACCAGTTTCTCATTTTACATGATTTTTACCCATCCAATGCATAATATGTCAAATATAATGGATATTCCAGATAATGTAACCAGTTTTTCTACATTTCACAGCGCAACATGTATATACCAATTTGTTTCCACCGGTACATTCCTACATACAAGTGATTATAATGTTCCGACATGCAAATGAGACCTTGGATTTTTTGTTTAATATGTCACTGATATGAGTACCCCAAGGTCCTCCCCAATATTATGCGGAAGTTGAACCCAATTATATACGGAACTTGATTTTTTTTTGGAAGATGACACGTCTGCGTCTGATATAATTTCCGGTTTTGTATAAAAACTTATTTCCAGTGTCATCCAGAGCCATTTTTGCAGCATCGTATGCATACTATAAAATATGAGATTGCTAGTTTTTGTCTGAGTCCTTTTAACTTAGGCTCTTTTGAAATATCTGTATATCTTGGAAAGGTCATTATAGATATGAATTCAATGAATTGGTAGAGATGAAATCCAAAATCCAGGCATAATTGCTTTAAGAAAAAATTATGTCTAGCTATGAAGTATTTCGTGGTACGTCCGTCTGTATTCCGACATTCAAAATTCATTTATTCTGATACTTTTTATGATGTTACATATCATTATTCCCTATAAATTACCCATCCTTTATCACCTTTATTATTGCATACAGAAAAAAGTTAAATGTAAAAGTTTTGTGGTTATGACTGAATTTTGATGAAATGCTATAAAAAATACAGTAATGTGTAGATTTCAGGGGATCATTTTTTTTAATGGGATACCCTGTATAATATCGAATTTTTGGAATTATCTTTTTTCCTGATTTCAAAAATATAGCATATATTACCTCTATCTTATACCGTTTTTGAGTTATTAAACGTCGAATAACTTAGTTTGACTAGTTGTTACTGTAAATACCTAATATTCTAGTCTAAGTTAACATTTTTAAAGTAAGCTATGAAAATGACAACTAAGTTTGTTTAGTGACATTTCTTTAATGTAATAATCAAAATGGTTTACAGTGAGAAAGAAAAAGTTCAACTATATACTTGTTATATACAAAACAACAAAAATAAATTTGCAGCAAAAAGTGCATATATTTACCAAAAGGTGAATCATACCTTCACTTTCAGTAGAAAAAAGCGTGAAGGACATTTGGAAGGTAAGCCTATCCATACTAATTCGGGAATAGACTTTATTGAAACATTGTATTATTTTTTAGAAAATTCTGAATGTAGTTTAAGAAATGTATCCGATCAATTAGGTAACAATTTTTCCAAAATCCAACGTACTTTGAAAAAGAATAACTACAAACCATGTAGAATTTTACCCGTACAAATTTTAACAGAGGAAAAGGCTGGAATTTTGCCAACAGATGGTTCCAAATTTAAATGAAGATCCCGATTATACAGAGTGGCCACTTTTTTAATGGGATTGTATTGGTAACTTTTAAACCGTAAGAGTTAGAAGGTCGGTCAAATGGAGAAAAAGTTGCATTCATAGAAGCATTGTCAAGCAGTTCAAACAAATCGAGATTATCAGGGCCGGTTATTGAGATATCATAAGAAAAGTACATAACTTTGTACTGGGTTCTTCGATTTGGATGATTCTTTTTTTAATAGATAGGGTATACCTTATATTTGGATAGGGTATATGGGTGGAAAAATAGGGGATAATTGATTTTTCACTAGTGAACATTAGCACACACATACGTAGTTGACAATGACAGATCGCTACTGACATTATTCTTGTTCCGTCAAAATCAGTATATTTTATGAGAGAATGGAATGATATACAAAGTAATGAAATAAACTAACCAGAACAACAAAAATAATTTATATTACAACAAATAGTAAAAGTAGATAATCATATTATTTAACTGGTAATAGTTGAAGTAAGGTGGGTAAGTAAGTATTTTGGAAGTAATCAAAAAACAAGTAGGTAGTAATTGGTAGATTTTAGCCACAAAAAATTGAAAAATAAAAACTTTTCAACAAAAAATTAAACCGACGAAATACGGAACTAAAAGTAAAAAATAAAAACTTTTCAACAAAAAATTAAACCGACGAAAAAATCAACTGAAAAGCAAGAAATAAAATAAACCTTCTTAGTCTAAATGATAATTGAGCTCCTAAACTAATGTAAGTAACTGATTTTGAGTCGGCGCCAAACAAACTAGCAATTGAATTAGGTGAAGCGTAAAATGATGGCAGCGAGATGCACGGCTGCGTTTCGATGACTTCTTTCATAGATAATGATCTTCGATAATTGTTTGTTTGGCGCCGACTCAAAATCAGTTACTTACATTAGTTTAGGAGCTCAATTATCATTCAGACTAAGAAGGTTTATTTAATTTTTTGCTTTTCAGTTGATTTCTTTCGTCGGTCTAATTTTTTGTTAAAAAGTTTTGTCACTATAATATTAAAAAAGCGGAAAGGTATTAAATTCTTTCTTCATTAATTTTTTGAATATTTTCTCTAACTACAACTTTTTATTCGTTGGATTATTAGCACATTTTCCACGCTATAATAGTTGTATGCATCAATCATATAAGGAGTTTCTTTATTGCGCCAATACCCCTGATTGGATCTACAAAATTCCCGTAGTTTTATCAAATTTGAGATCAGTGGGTGTTCGGCATATCCAAGAATTTTAAGTAAAAATTTCATAGCCAAGCACTTTCGCCAACAGGGCATTTGTTGGGGTGCTTCTTATGCATTATGTTATGACTCTTATTCATTGGAATTGGACTGAATCTAGTTTGCCCAACTTATTTCTGAACGATTTATATACGTTAAACTATAAAAATGTTCTATCATGGCGTAAACAAACTATAGTGCTGTTAAAATAGGGAAGCTGTGAAACAGTTGAATGAATGTTATTTAGAGACTTATATGACAGTTATAAAGGTGTATGATTTGTATCTGTATGAAAGGTCTCACTGAACCTTTAATGAAGTAATGAAAGGATATATTAGGCGCTTTCATTAAGCAGACTCTTATTTAAGAGCTGAGAGTGTTTAATCAGCAATTTTATTTCAGCGAATCTTCTTATAAGCAATTTAGTGCCGAACAAAGCTTTAATATAGCTAGTTAGCTTTATAAGTTGCAATAATATTCATTTATAAAACATAAAGCGCAATAAGAGGTTCTCTTGTGTTACTTGGATTATCTATTGCACGTCTTTCGTTTAAAATCTCACAAGTATTTTTATAGCTATTAACAATTCATAATCATGCATTTCCAAGACAATCTTTATGGGGCAAGGAATCTGTATGAGGCTAGGAAAAATTATTTTATACTTTTTAGTCCGTTTTACAAACGTGGTATATTAAAAAAATATATCTAAATAATTATTTATGACATAATTTCCGACGATATGTTGGAATTCAAATTGTGGAACACTGAGCATTGTTTCAATAGTCCACTTGTTCGTGTTCACAAACAATATAATGTGTAATAACCATGCCATTGACAAACTATCAAATAGGAATTATCACCACGTGTAGTACTTTTGTGGAAGTGGCCATTATTTGATATGTTGACAATTTAATTGAGTTAACAGTAATCGAAATTGTTGCTTGTTATACAGATAACAATTTGAACAATACCAACAGGAGTAGCATTTGATTACTATAATTTTTCGTAATTGTTAGTATTGGTAATTCAATTCAGCCTCCAAATATAGTGTTCTTTCTGTAAATACACCGCCAGTTTTGAAAACTTTAATTTCTACAAATAATGCAATATTTCAGTATTGAACGTAAATACCTTCAGTTTAATGGGGAGAATTTAGAATGAAGACTAACCTTCTCAATGCCAGTGTGTATTGAAAATGCACCCACCCCGATAACGTTTTTCCTTCACCCCAACTTATAACTTTTTCCTGAAAATACCACCAACATGGAAGCCGAAACATCGAAATCCTCGAATTTCTAGACGCGATTCAATCCGAACTTTCCCGGCGCTTTGATGTACAAAGTGTTATACAGTGCTACATATCGGGCTTGCAATGAGATAATAATTCCAAGATCTATTCAAGTGATGGGATATTTCAAGTGTAGTTTAGATCAAACTCATTGGTTATGAACTTAAAGGGCAAAGTATGTATTTTGCGGGGGGAAGCAAAAACCTATTCAATGACTCAATTTTGAAATCTTGTAAAAAAAGTTCCTTCAACATTTTTCGGTATCTATTCCCGTTTACCCGGCTCATGTTCGTTATTTGGGAGTGTAATGAACCTCTTGACAATTTTGAAAAATCGTAGTATTCGAATGGTTAGCCCTAAGAGAATGAAACTTGGACCAGAAATGTTGTTTTCCTTCTTCTTTATAAGGAGTATTCTTCCCTATTTTTAAAAGCGATAAAAAAAAATATTTTTGTTTGAAATGAGTAACCCTTAAAAAATCGTACCGTCCAAACGGTACGTTCTAGAGATATGATTTTGATATCAATTTTTTTTTTTTCATTTGACATTCAATGAATATTTTTTCATATTTCCAAAAGTGATGAAAACAATTAATTTTTTTTTGAAACGGGCAACCTTTTAAAAATTGTACCGTCCAAACGGTACGTCCTAGAGACAAGATTTTGATATTGAAATCTTCTATTTTTCGTTTGACATCCAATGAATATTTTTTAATATATTTTTTTTTTTTCGATATTTATTCCTTACGTTACGGGGGCAGGCGACCTTGGCGGAATCTCCGAGTCGTATCTTACAAAAAAATTTTTTTTTTTTTATATTTTCAATTATTTTGGCTCGTATCGGTAATTTTTTTCTGTGAGAAGGGGGAAAAAAGGAGTTTGGAAAATATGATATATCAAGATTAATCGTAAGCATTTGTTTTAATATTTTTATGATTTTATTTGAGTGAGTTAGTTTCGTAAAAAATTATTTCGACCCCCTTACCTATGTAGAAATACGCGCGACTTTTTTTCCGATGAAATCTTACCCGAATATTTTTTTATGGGACATATTTTTGTCGTGTTACCATTTTAAATATATCATATAGCGCAGAGCACGAAAGGGGGGTCGTAGAGAGATGCCGATTGCGTCAACATTTTTTAAAAATCGCGAAAAAGTATTTTGTTATACTAGCGAAAATCTTGAAAATTTTCTTCACAGTAAATTCCTAGAAATGGTGTGGGGGAGTTGATACTCATCGGAAAAAACGCATTGGATCTGATTCCACAAAATTGTTCAGATAAAAATTTTAATTGAATTCGATCCATTCTTGTTATTCAAAATAGTCCAAGGTAACGCACACAGCCTAAAGGGGAGGTCGTAGAGAAATGCGGATTGTGCCAGAGGATTTTTTAAAGAAGGACGGGGAACCATGCACTAATTCCTGACGTAAACTCGGACTGTTGGAAATTTTCTGCCTTAATTTTCTTAGGTGAACTCGGCCGGCCCATTAAGAATATCAGAAACCCGCTTTCTAAATTGATTAGTATTAAACACTTTCATTGGTTGTTTTGCATCAAGAAGGGGTGGCGTACAACTTTCTTTTATTCTAACATATTTTCAAAACATATTATTATTTATAAAAGTGCAGTTCAAGTTTCATTACATACAATGCAGAGTGTTATAGAAATAGTTAGTCAACGAGGAAAAGTTATGTTCTTGGTGGATAACTATAAGTTTTCTTTTGAAAAATAACTCAAAAGGGGCGAGAAAAAGTGATGGTTCAACACTGCCAAGTGCCTAGCAAATATTTATACAGTGGGCCCGGAGAACACAATATCGAAATCGAATTTAATTCATAGCCATTCGGCATGTGACATTCGCAACACGCTCTATATTTGTACTTTTTTTGATTCTAGGGACGATTACGATCACATAGTTCTCATATACCTCTTTGTGAATCTACGTTTTGTACTGGAAATAGATCAATTGCTAAGTTTGTACCATGGACTCTAGACTGAGGTACGGCGTGAGTCTCTGGGGCCTCTCTTCAATGTCTAAAAATGTGTTTATTGCACAGAAACGTATTGTTCGAAGTATAGCTAAGGTGGCAAACACGTTCTCATGTAGAGCAATATTTATCCAATACCATATTCCGCCATTGCCTTGTATTCTCATATATGAAATATGTGTATATGTATTCCAGAACAAAAATAATTTTTTACTGAATGCCAATATTCATAATTTGAACACAAGGAACCAAAAATTGTTACATGTTCCATACGCAAGATTCAAAATAACTTTCGACTCCCCAAACTGGCCCTAAAATGTTCAACCATTTACCATTGATCGGAAACAGTAATAATATTCCTGTGTTTAAAAGTAGACTTAGATCCTTTTTACAAGAAAAAGGTTTTTATAGTGTGGGAGAATTTTTCTCTTGATACTTTTGTCTTCATCTAACTTGACTATTCCTATACAATTTTGTAAATTATCTTATGGAAAATAAATGATTATTATTATTATTATTATTTTACATCTAGAGAGCTTTGGCCCACTTCAACCCATCTTATGACATGAATGAAGAGTAAAAAATATTATATTTATTTATTTAGGTTCCCAGGTTATCCAACAGAGAAACTATAAAGTTCCTCGTGTTACAGGATAACTCAAAATACATAAGGAGAAGGTTATCTATACATGTATAGCAATTTTTCTAAGATTATTTCACATGTTATGTACTACATACAGTGAGCATCATAAGTGTTACCCCCCCTATGTAACTCGTTACTGGACTCTTGTTAGGAAAATCGCCGAGACACTTCGACTTTTTATTTCTACAATGTACATTTGTGTATGAATAGTTTACCCCTAATTTCATCCCTTACTGGAGGGAAGCAACCCCTTCGAAAAATTTAAATAGCATGGGGTGGTGAGTGATAGCTCATATGAAAGGGGGTTTTATTGTCTATTCAACTGTGCAAATTTTTTCAAATTTGCTTCATTACGTGTTGAGTTATTAATGTTTAAAAATAACAAAACACCACAAACAGGAAGGCAACTAAACTAACACTAACCTTATCTGTTATTACAATAAATGTTCAAAATGTTCCGCGTTGACCTCGGATTTTTAGTTTCAGCCCTGACGCTTTGCAAAGTTTTTCGAGTAATTGTTGCACACACTTCCGTAATCCGCGCTCGCAACTCCTGAATAGAGTGTCACTGAGTCTCGTATACTTTAGATTTTAGCTAACCCCATAGACAAAAAACCACAGGAGTTAGATCTGGTGATCTTGGAGGCCATTCCACAGATCCTCGGCGCCCGATCCATCGTCCTGCATAAACAGTATTCAAATAATTCCTCACAGCAACTGTAAAATGAGGAGGAGCTCTTGTGGCAAAATAATTTCCATGTCAAATTCGTCTCCATTATTTTCGACAGTTGCCACTATCAGTGGATCTATCACTGTTTCCACCATTTCCAAATAGAGGGCACCAGTCAGATTTTCCTCAATAAATAACGAACCTATAAAGTGGTCACCCAGTATTCCTGCCCACACATTAACTTTTTGTGGAAACTGAGTAAGAGTTTCGCGAAAAAGTCGAGGATTTTCATCGGACCAGTACCTCACATTTTGTCTATGCACGTGACCGTTTTAAAAAAAAGTAGCCTCATCACTGGAACAAATGTGTTTCAAATAGCTGGGATTTTGCAAAATATTATTAGATACAATTTCACAATATTCTAGACGGCGGTTTGGATCATCGTCCGTCAGTTCATGAACCATCCTTATTTTATAGGGATTATTTTTTTTTTCAGAACTCTCAATACAGTCATCTGCGAAACCTCACAATTCAAGGCAGCAGTTCTACTCGATGAGGACGGATTATTCACAAATTCGCCCATAATGTCCACTTGTTTATCTTCCCCAGTAGTTGATCGCCCAGAACTTTTTTTATTTTGCACACTGCCGTTCTCATAAAAATTTCCACTAAATGTTTGAAATGATGTGTATCAATAGGACGATCTGGAAAACGTTCATTGAAGATTCGTACAGCCTCATGATAATTGCGATGAGCCTCACCAAAAATAACAATCGCTCCGCATTTCTCATTCAACTCACGTAGTGCAACCATTGTTTGGAGATGAATAGCAATCAAAACTTACAGCTAGAATACACTCACTCGCACTCTCCTTGATATCAGTTTATTGTTCTGACCATTTATCCCGAAAACAATGCAAAAACACCAACAAAAACGTGCTGTTAATATCCAAGCATATGGCAAATAAGTCTCACTTGACGTCTGAACAAAAACCGATATCTTGCAGGGCCGAATTTTAATTCTAAGCATGAGTGCGCTACGTTAATTTTCGTTATTCTGAAACAATAATGACTCGAGAAATAATGGAGCAAATGTCAATTCCTTTGCACGGTTGAATAGGGAATAAAACCCCCTTTCAAATGAGCTATCACTCACCACCACATTTTTCGAAAGGGTTGCTCCCCTCCAATAAGGGATTAAATTAGGGGTAAACTGTTCATACAAAAATGTACATTGTAGAAATCAAAGGTCGACTTGTCTCGGTGATTTTCCTAACAAGAGTCCAGTAACGAGTTAGATAGGAGGGGTAACACTTATGATGCTCACTGTATAAGTCCATGCTCAAGTTTCAACAAAACAAGGCATTGAGCGTAACTAACGAACAGCAAATAAGGGAAAGTATAAAATAAATAGCTATAAAACTACCTATGATATAATGGCAATTTGGTACAGAAAACAGATATGTTTATATATATGCACATATACAGTGCTAGTCAAAAGTCCCCTCCCCCCCTCGTATCTTTTGAACGGGTATACTTATAATAATGAAATTTGGAGGGTGGAAATAAACGGATGTAGGCTTCTCAACTGGTCATAACAGGTGACGCAATAGTCATAAATGACGTCACAAGGCTACTGTGACCAATAATTTTAAATGGGACCCTATGGCAAGTGACAGCTCGTTTGAAAGGTATTGACAATACCTATTCAGTCATACCAATTTTGTTTGGGTTTCGGCTGATTTTGATTGATAAATTGAAGAAATACGAAAATTATAGTTTCGCATTTAATTAATAAAGATTTTAAAGTACGCCTCTGGTTAATTGTCAAAAAGGTTGACGTTTTTGAATTCTCTACTTGTCAAAAGTGTTTATACCTTGAAAATTTACCTAAGCTATTGTTTAACGAGACGTTTAAGTGTTTACATAGGCAAAATGGTACGTACTGTAGTCGACAAAGTAGCAGCTATCTTAATAATTGGTGAATGTAGAAACAATTTCCATGCAGCGGAACGACTGTTTAATGAGAGGTACCCCGATCGCCCTATATCGAGGGTTTATTTGAGGGAGCTTCTTCGGAAGTTTGAAGCATCAGGTAGTGTTCAAGATGCCAAACGATCTGGTCGACCAACAATTAGTGATGACAAAAAATTGACATAATTGGAGAAATGGTAGTAAACCCTACTTCTTCCACAGCCCAAGTTGCGTCTATCTGTGAAGTCAGTCAAAGGACAGTACATAGGGTGTTGGCTAAAAACAAATTTCATCCATACAAATTAAAAATGGTGCACCAACTTTCAGATGATGACCCCGACCGAAGACTAGAATTCTGTGAAACTATGTCCAATAAAATGAACCAACAACCAGGCTACATACAGACAATTTGTTTTAGTGACGAAAGTACTTTCTTTCTCAATGGAAATGTTAACACTCAAAATGTGAGGTATTGGAGTGACACAAATCCTCACATCTTTCGTGAAAAACATACTCAATTTCCAGAAAAAGTAAATGTTTGGGCAGGTATTTTGGGAAACCACATAGTTGGGCCTCTTTTTCTCAATGCTAACTTAACCGGTGAATTGTATCTGGAGATGTTACAAAATGATATTGAGTCGTTAATTCTTGAAATTCTAGAAGATAATCCAGATGAATTCGACAACTTGGAAATAACGTTTCAACAAGATGGTGCTCCTGCACACTATTACGGTGCAGTAAGACGTTACCTAGATGAAGAATATCGTGGTAGATGGATTGGACGACGAGGTTCGATCGAATGGCCAGCTCGGTCACCGGACCTTACACCATTAGATTTTTTTCTATGGGGTACTTGAAATCTAAGGTTTACGCTACAGCACCTGACAGTATTGCCATTCTGAAACAACGAATTATTGAAGAATGTAGGGCAATTTCCGCTGACACACTGGGACGAGTACGACAAGAGTTTAGCAATAGGATGCATTACTGCCAGGAAGTAGATGGAGCACATTTTGAACACTTATTATAAGAACTGGTTCTTAAATCTTTATTAATTAAATGCGAAACTATAATTTTCGTATTTCTTCAATTTATCAATCAAAATCAGCCGAAACCCAAACAAAATTGGTATGACTGAATAGGTATTTTCAATACCTTTCAAACGAGCTGTCACTTGCCATAGGGTCCCATTTAAAATTATTGGTCACAGTGGCCTTGTGACGTCATTTATGACTATTGCGTCACCTGTTATGACCAGTTGAGAAGCCTACATCCGTTTATTTCCACCCTCCAAATTTCATTATTATAAGTATACCCGTTCAAAAGATACGAGGGGGGGAGGGGACTTTTGACTAGCACTGTATAAGTCTTGCACATATGTATATAAGTCTTGATATGAACCCGATAAAAAACATTTGGGGAATTACAGTTAAGAAAATCCACAACCAAAATGAATAGAAATCATTTATGGTCTCATTGAGGAAACCTGCAAAAGTCTGGCAGAAATTCAGAATCTTACTGCAAATTTAATAGATTCAATGCCCAGAGGGATGCAAGAAGTAATCAATAAGATATTGAATTTTGATGTTTTTGTGTTTCTTTCGTTTTTTATAAGATATCAATTACTTCGGATATTATTAATGAATTACTGTTTTATTTTCTGATATATTCCGAGAATAGGTAAGTAGGCAATCCCACACGAATATCTTCCACTAAAAAAATAAAGTTTCTGATGTACAAGAATTGTCTTACATTTTATGTGTATGTTTCTAGTGAATTTCAAGAAGACTCAACCCATACTCTCAACAATTTTGCTAATTTCTATTAAGAAACCCCCTCTCAATTATATCCTGACAACGTAACTCTAATTAATTAAATATGAAGTTAATGGACTCAATGCTGAATCACTATTTTGAGGCATTTTATATATTTTTTGTATATGTAGCATCGTGTTTTCCCACGTATATCACGTATACGATTTCCGAATTTTTGTGGTTTCTCTATTTATTTATTTTTCAAATTATAGCCCTGAAGAAGTCAAAATTGATCGCCGTAACATTGGCCATAAAACTGTAGATACTGAGTAGTATGTTTCAATTGTCCAATTGCTCTTGAAACTGGGACAAACGTATGAAACTTTTTTTCAACTGCAATATATCAAAGAGTATTATTTTGCGTTGATGATAACTTTTACCTCCTTTTCCTCGATATGAAAAAAATTGCTGAGCTTGTACATATATTTCAAATGATATACACTTTCCGAATACCGCCATATAAATATCCTCAGTGTCCTCTATTAAAACAAGGTTTTTTTTTCCGTAGTTGAAATTACATTGAGTAGTTTACCCAATTCCTCATTGAGATGGGACTTTGAAATCGTGTCATGTTTCGATATCAAGAACACCCGTATGAAAACATGCATACCAACAATAGGTATAGTCAAGGTGAAGGGCTTATCTAATACTTATATGTACAGCTCATTATTGAAATACCTGAGACACTTGAATTTTTTTATAATTATTTGTTGACTTGTTTTGGAAATGATAGTGTAACACTTCAGGAAATACTAAAAGTGTTTTAATTTGGTCAAACATCTTGGTATTGGACGTACTTGGCAGAGTTAAACGGCCCCCAGACGATGCAATTTGTTGTACAAGTTGTACAATCTCGGTTGGTCCAACCGTTTGAACGACAATTGCAACGTATGTGGCGTTATCGTTCAATCAACGTACAACGCGGTCGAGTCGCATGAAAGTTTAGCATGTTTAAAAATCTGTCGTACAACTCGGTTAGATATACAAGTTTGAATATGTGTATCTGTTTGGTGACTTGTTTATACGATTTCATTTTAAAAATTAACATTGTGTAGTGTGATTGTCCGCTAAAATGGAGAATAATAAACAGTTTTGGATAGAGTTTATTGAAATTTATAGAGATCAAACTTGTTTGTGGAATGTTACATCTAACGAGTACTCGAATAAACATAAACGTCACGCAAGTTACGAAATTTAATTGAAAAAAATAAAGGAAATCAACCCAGCAGCAACCATAGAGCTTCTGAAAAAGAAAATTACTAATATGAGAATAACGCGACAACTACAGCAGCTATTTACTTTTTTGAAACAGTCGGTGCCATGGTGAATAATTAAAATATACAAGATTAGTCGTACAACCGATCGCTTGAATTCTTTTCACGTCTGTGGGCAATACTCTCTACGATCTGTCTGTACGATTTATAGTGCAACCTATTGTACGATCGGTTGTACAACAAATTGCATCGTCTGTGGGCCCTTTTAGCTTCTGAATTGAAGTCGAAACGTCGAACATTAACGAATTCCAGACGCGGTTCAACCCGAGCTTCAAATTTCTGACCACGGAAACCTATCCGAACATATATAATGCACAATTCCGAGGGTTAACAAATGTGCAAGATAACCCATACTATAGGTTAGTGGACTCTATAAAAAAACAATTACCTCGACGAACACGTTGGATTACATTTGATGAATAATCGTGCAAAGCCTCTCGATATGAGGTCTCTTTGCAAATGCTTGCTGTGAACTACATATTATTAACCAATGCAAATTGGTGTAAAATCTAGTAAAATCTCATAGGAAATTATCGCTACTGACATCATTTTCAACCCGAAAAATTATTTTTCTCAAACAAGTGGTTAATAATTATTTCATTAATGACCAAAGTTAATAATATAGAACAGAAGTTGTACAACTGAATGATATCAGCCGCAATTAGTCACGAGGAAAAAAGCCTTGTACAGATGAATGACCATTTTGTTGTATGTTTTATGAATTCGAATCATTAAAATTTTCTGCCTGATAGATATGCATATCTTAATATATATAAATTACGCGTCACGTTGTTTGTCCGCGATGGACTCCCAAACTACTTAATTTTATAAATTTACGAAAATTACCTGATTACGGTTCTACAGTAATGGCGACTTCAATAATTGAAATTGTAACTATGCACCCTGACAACCTAATAGTTGTTCTAATTTTTCATGGTACGTATGTATTGCGATTGACTGAAATACGTTAATAATAAAGGGTATTTTCATTTAAAAAGAATTAAACCGGCGAAAAAATCAACTGAAAAGCAAAAAATAAAATGAATCTCCCTAGTCCTATTGATAACCCAGCTCCTAAACTAATGTGAGTAACTAATTTTGAGTCGGCGCTAAACAAACAAGTAAATGAATTGGTAAGGCGTGAATTAATGGCATCGAGTTGCGCGGTGACATTCTGATAATTTTTTTGAAGTAATTTAATGATCTTCGTTGATTGTTCGTTTGGCACCGACTCAAAATTAGTTACTAACATTAGTTTAGGAGCTTAGTTATTGAGACTAAGAAGGTTTATTTTATTTTTTACTTTTCAGTTCCGTATTTCGTCGGTTTAATTTTTTGTTAAAAAGTTTTTATTTTTCAATTTTTTGTGGCTGAAATCTACTGATTACTACCTACTTGTTTTTTGATTACTTCCAAAATACTTACTTACCCACCTCACTTCTACTATTACCAGTTAAATAATAATATTATCTACTTTTACTATTTGTTGTAATATAAATTATTTTTGTTGTTCTGGTTAGTTCATTTCATTACTTTGTATATCATTCTATCCTCTCATAGAATATAATGATTGTGACTGATGTAGGAGAACAAAAATAATGACAGTAGGGATCTGTCATTGTCAACTACATATGTGTGCCAATGTTCACAAGTGAAAAATCAATTATTCCCTATTTTTTTACCCGTAAGGGTGGATAATTTTATTCAAAATTCAAATATGATCAACTATGAGGTATACCCTATCTAATAAAAAAAAAGTCATCTGAATCGAAGAACCCAGTAGAAAGTTATGCCTGATAGAATCGGACCAGAATTCAGAGGGTGAGTGATCAATATCCTTCATTTTGCTACCCTTAGGGGTGGATTTCATCTTTCATATCCGAATGGGACCAACGTCAAAGTACACCATATCCACTGAAAAAAGAGTTATCGGAATCGGACGTCTCAGTAAGAAGTTATGGGTGGTCATACATAAAAAAAAATATACGCGTTGACTAGAGAACCTCCTCCTTTTTGGTTTCGTCCGTTGAAAAAACTTTTTTAAAAACATTCAAACCGACGAAATACGGAACTGAAAAGTAAAGAATAAAATAAACCTTCTTAGTCTCAGTAACTAAGCTCCTAAACTAATGTGAGTAAGTAAGTAAGTAAGGCGTGAAATGATGGCATCGAGTTGCGCGGTGACATTCTGATAATTTTTTTGAAGTAATTTAATGATGTTCGTTGATTGTTCGTTTGGCGCCGATTCAAAATTAGTTACTTACATTAGTTTAGGAGCTCAGTTACTGAGACTAAGAAGGTTTATTTTCTTTTTTTCTTTTCAGTTCCGTATCTCGTCGGTTTAATATTTTGTTAAAAAGTTTTTTTAACCGACGAAATCAAAAAGGAGGAGGTTCTCTAGTCGACGCGTATATTTTTTTTAATGTATGACCACCCATAACTTTTTACTGAGATGTCCGATTCCGATAAATCTTTTTTCAGTGGATAGGGTGTACTTCGATGTTGGTCATATTCGAATATGAAAGATGGAATCGACCCCTAAGGGTAGCAAAATGAAGGATATTGATCACTCACCCTCTGAATTCTGGTCCGTTAACCGATTCTATCAGGCATAACTTTGTACTGGGTTCTTCGATTTGGATGATTCTTTTTTTATTTGATAGGGTATATCTCATAGTTGATCATATTTGGATTCCGAATGGAATTATCCACCCTTACGGGTAGAAAAATAGAGGATAGTTGATTTTTCACTTGTGAACATTGGCACACACATATGTAGTTGACAATGACAGATCGCTACTGTCATTATTTTTGTTTACCTACATCCGTCACAATCACTATATTCTATGAGAGGATGGGATGATATACAAAGTAATAGAATAAACTAACCAGAACAACAAAAATAATTTACATTACAACAAATAGTAAAAGAAGATATTTATGTTATTTAACTGGTAATAGTTGAAGTAAGGTGGGTAAGTAAGTATTTTGGAAATGATAAAAAAACAAGTAGGTAGTGATTAGTTGATTTCAGCCACAAAAAATTGAAAAATAAAAACTTTTTAACGAAAAATTAAACCGAGGAAATACGGAACTGAAAAGTAAAAAATTAAATGAATCCTCTTAGTCTCAATAACTAAGCTCCTAAACTAATGTAAGTAAGTGAGTCGACGCCAAACGAACAATCAAGGAAGATCATTAAATTCCTTTAAAAAAATGATCAGAATGTCACCGCGCAACTCGATGCCATCATTTTACGCCTTACCTAATTCATTTGCTTGTTTGTTTGGCGCCGACTCAAAATTAGTTACTTACATTAGTTTAGGAGCTTAGTTATTGAGACTAAGAAGGTTCATTTTATTTTTTACATTTCAGTTCCGTATTTCGTCGGTTTAATTTTTTGTTAAAAAGTTTTTATCATTGTAACAAAGACTCCCAAATAACAATTGTTTATGATTCTAACTTCAAAACTAACTATACAGACTTTCAACCCCCAATTTACCCCTATTGGGTTGAATTTTCAAAAAACTCTGAAAAACTTTTATCTTTAATTGTGGAGAAGAACCCAAATACCAATTTCCATGACTTCAATTTGAAAATCAACTGTACTTTCATTTTCACCCCCTTTCTCACCCACCTTTTCACCCCTTCGTTGAAGGAATATCAAAAAATATGCTGTCAAAATGTTTGCTCTTCTGAGTTATTCGATCCGACATATAACATAAAACACTCGTCAATATTCAGAGGTATATCCCAAGTTTTGCACCAATCTTGCACCGAAATAAGATCAGACTGAAGATCAGTATGACTCGTATTGGGTTACCCAAAAATTTCCTATAATTGGCAAATAAAGCATGGTCTGAACGAAGTACGGCAGACATATCAGAAATACAGATTGATAGAAATTTTTTAACAAAAAATTAAACCGACGAAAAAATCAACTGAAAAGCAAGAAA
This sequence comes from Gonioctena quinquepunctata, assembly GCA_018342105.1. NCBI lineage: Eukaryota > Metazoa > Arthropoda > Insecta > Coleoptera > Chrysomelidae > Gonioctena > Gonioctena quinquepunctata. The sequence goes on from JAFIRS010003406.1 coordinate 61,541, forward strand.
TAAAATAAACCCTCTTAGTCTTAATGATAATTGAGCTCCCAAACTGATATATTGGAACTCTTTTCACACTAATTGTCAAGTGTAGCCTAATAGGCTCTTACTCTTCTAACGGGAATAAGTGGGCACACGCCTATTCACGATTGGTTTTAATTTTGGAAGACGTCAATTTGGTAGATTCCGAGTCTAATTGCATCATTTCTTGGATTGACTAATACTGCAAAATATACTGGCCATATTTTGAGAAGGTCCTCTGCGTCGCTTTTAGTTGGCTCAGGGGCTGATATTTCGAGAATTAAACATCATGGTGGATGGCGATCGTCGACCGTTGCAGAAGGCTATGTGGAGCAGTCCGTGGAAGGAAAAGTGAAAATTGGAAACGGTATTTTTAGTGGTGATATCAAGAAAAGTGGAACAATACGAGAACAAAATAATAATAATAATAATAATAATAATAATAAACGACTTTATTGCTTACATATATAGATAACAAGAATACATATATAATGTGAATCAGGCCCAAAGCAAAAGGCGAAGTTCAGTTTATAAGATGATATAAAATCAGCTCATAAACTGTTCTTCCACTTAACCTTAAGTATATCGCTAGGTGTGGTGAACTTAACAATATATAAAAAAAATAAGAGAATGAAAGTAAAACAATTATAGCTATTCTTAATCTAATTTCCATCGTACGTATATCAGGATTGCATTGAAAACAAATGTTTCTTATATGCCTTCTTGAATCTTTGCAAACTGTAGGATTTTAACATGGTAGGGACCTGATTGTATATTGAACATATTTGATAAGTGTAACTACGCCTGAATATTTCTAGTCTGAAGATTGGCGGTGAAAGGGTTCCTTTATATCGGATATTCAGATTATGTATATCGGATCGATAGGTGATTTTTCTGTGCAAATATGAGGGTGTTTTATCGAAAATAATTTTTTGAAAAAGAACAGCAGCATGTAATCTCCTTCTATTGTTCATATTTAGCCAACCATTATCTTTCAATTTGTGTGAGATATGTTCTCTTCTGCGGATACCAAATATTAATCGTAAGCATGAGTTTTGTACTTTTTGTATTTTTACTTGATATTGGCTGGACAAGAATGGACCATAGAGTACATCTGCATAATTAAATATTGACAGTATTAATGACTCACACAGATTTGATTTTATTTGAATAGGGAGGAAATATCTATTGCCATAAATAGTTTTAAGAGTGAAGTATGCACGTTGAATAATCTGATTTATGTGTTTTTCAAATTTTAAATTGGAGTCCAATATTATCCCTAAACTTTTGGCTTCACTTACGTTTTGAAGTACTTCATTTTTTATTACAATACTTACACTATCAGAAATCTCATCTCGTTTGTTTTTGTTGCCAAAAAGAATAACATTAGATTTACTGCAATTAATACTAAGACAGTGATCCTCTGCAACTTCAATGAACCTATCAAGTTCCTCATTTATAAGGTCACATGACTCCACTACCATACTGGGATGAAAACTATAATAAATTTGAGTATCATCCGCATACAGGTGTACATTACAAATCTGAAGAGTTTTCACCAGACAGGAAGTATATATAGCAAAAAGCAATGGCCCCAATATGGAACCCTGGGGGACTCCACATTTCAAATCCATATAATTAGAGGATTGCCCATCAACCAAAACCATTTGCTTACGACCTCGAAGGTATGATGCCATGAGATTCATAGCATTATTCGACAGTCCTATGTAATGTAGAATTTCAAGCAATAGATTATGGTTGATAGTGTCAAAAGCTCTGCTAAAATCTAGCAAGACCAAAACAGTACACTCACCTTTGTCTGAGGCTCGAACAATATCATCAATAATATGGAGAAGTGCCGTTGTACAACTATAATTTTTCCGAAATCCAGATTGCGTTATAGGTAATAATGAATACTGATCGATATGTTTCTTTAATTGTACTTCTATAGCCCTTTCGAGTACCTTCGATAAAGTTGGCAGGATACTTATTGGGCGCAAATCTTTGAATTCAAGTGGATTTGACGTTTTAGGCAATATTTTCACAACGGCTCTTTTCCAAAGTTCAGGAAAAATATTATGAGTTAAACAAAAATTTATAATGTGTGTGATGTAAGGAATTATATGTGGACAGCATAATTTCAATAGCTTTAAATTTAATCCATCTTCACCAGCAGCATTTGTGTTTATAGCATTTATTGTTTGATAAACAAATAAGTCATTCACCTCTTGAAATTCAAAATCTGATTCCACTATTTTTCTGTGTTTGTATGACGAAAGTAATTCTTCAGGAGGTTCTTTTGTAACACAAGAATTGATAAAAAATTCATTTATTTCAGCAGGATTTTTCAAATTGTCTGGTATTGTACTTGACTTGCTAGGTATAACATTATAAGCCCTTAAAGTATTCCAAAGATTTTTAGAATTTTTATTACTAAGTTGGTATGTAAAAAATGCTGTTTTCTCTCTTCTAATAGCAGAATTTGTGTAGTTCCTCATGTCCTTATAAAACTGAAAGTGATGATCAGATTTAGTTCTCTTATACCTGTTCAGTGCTTTATCACGTATTGTCATCATTTCTTTAATAGCGCCAGTTAACCAAGGAGCTCTGGGCTTCGAAACACGCGATGTTATCAAAGGTAGATGTCTGTCAAATAGGCAAACCAGACAGTTAATTAAATATGTTATTTTTCCGTCAACCCCTTCCTGATCATATATTCTAAAAAATGGAGTATTATATAAATCTATTCTAAAATCATCTTCATTAAAATATTTAAAAGACCTGTACGTTATCATTTTAGGACCCTGCTTCTCAACACACACCCTGACTTTACATGAAGCTATATCATGATCAGCAATGACACCTGTTGCGTGGATAACTCCCCTCTCAACAACCCAGTTAGATGAGGTAATAATACCATTAAGTAAAGTAGCAGTAGTAGCTGTAATTCTTGTAGGAGTTTCTATGATTTGACCAATGCCAAAGCACTCTAAAACAGATGACATCTTGTCTACATAACTATCATCGGTATTTAAAAAATCTATGTTAAGATCTCCGCCGCATATAATTTCATCTACAGTGGGATGTATTAAACTTAGAATATCTTCCATTTCAGCTATAAAAGAATTATTATTTATTTTTGGAGTCTTGTATATTGCACCAAGAGCAAAAGTTTTACTTTTAATTTTTATATTTACCCAGAGTTGTTCCGATACCGTTCCACGATGATTCAATTCTTCGCTATATATCTTATTATTTACGTAAATACACAAACCTCCTCCTAAGCTACCCCTATCTTTTCTGTATAAGTTATACCCATCAAAATTTATTACATCATTTCTAATAGTATCATTTAACCATGTTTCACAAATAAAAAATATATCAAATTGATGTTCGTCTATAATTAATTTTACCGATTGCAAAGAAGGCACAAGCGACCTTGCATTAAGACAACCTATGTATAAATTGCCAAGCATTTTTATTTTATTCCGTACGATAAGAAATTAAACCAAAAAAATAAATAAAAAATAAAGAAAGTAAAAACTATGAACTCGAAATAGAGTATTGGATCCGAACACATCCCAACTGCACCCATGTGCCACTAATTAATAGTTCAGAAGAAAGAAGAAAAAAAAAAGAAAAAACAAATTCTCATTTTAGCATATACGAACTCAAACTTCAGCCAAATCATCAATGGAGATAATCTTGGTAATATTGTTATCTGCCAACTTCAAAAAGACGGTACCTGAGCTTGTCCACACTTTACCATCTTTTCCAGCTTTTTGTATGGCCATCTTAAACAAAGTTGATTGTTCCTTCGTTAAATCTTCTTTGATTACGTATTTGGTACCTTTGAGATACTTTTTGTTGGAAAAAATAATTTGTCTGGTATATCCATTGAAAAAATTCACCAACACTGGCCTAGATTTCTCTGCATTAGGTTTTCCCAGTCTGTAACAGCTTCCGACATCAGAATTTTTAATAGTTAAGTTCATTTTAGTATTGAAGATTTGTAAAATTATTTCTCAATCCATTTCTAAAACTTTCGTTCTGTTTGGCCATCAATTTAATGGTATCATCTTGCTTTTGGACTACCTTTTCTAACTCAGTGGTTTTCTTCTGTAATGTCTCCAGCTCCTTTTCAATATCTCCACGAATTTTCTCAAAAATGCAGTTAGTTAGCTCGGTGATGAAAGACTCTGACGTGCACAATTTATTGACTGCGGACTTAATTGCTAGGTGCAATTGATCTCCGTCCTCGCCCCTTTTCTGATTCCTTGTTGTCATGTTATTACAAATATTGTACTTACAACGCAATGTAACTGTTTAAAAGGCCCACACGAAACAAGTAACCACTCCAGAAATCAGATTTACAGACACAGTTTTTCCTTCAATATTAGCAAAATTTAGCAGCACACGATGTGGAACACGTCTACTCACGGCAAACCATAGCGATAGTACTTGTAACATTATACAAGATGAGCCATTTGATTTAGTATTACCAATATCATCATTTGGAATTAACTTACAGAATAACAGCAATTGTACTATTGATATAAATCTTGTATAAAATTTGTATGGATGGAATATGATTGTAATATGTTTGATAAAAACGATTGAAATGAGAATGATGGGTATGTGTAATACCTGTATTCAAACAACGTAGGTCTGTACTTATAAATCTTGTAAAAAATTTGTATGGATGGAATATGATTGTAATATGTTTAATAAAAACGATTGAAATGATAATGATGGGTATGTGTATTACCTGTATTCAAACATCGCAGGTCTGTACTTTTTTGCACGCCGTGCAGATTTTTTTTTGCACTCTGTTCAAAAATAGCCTACTTTTGACATTCAAATGTCTTAAAAAATTACACATAAAATGACACGTAGTGACTCATTTGATCTCAAGGTTCATAGGGAATTCAAAGGAGAAATAAAAATGAAAGATAACTGAAGAATAGGAAGAAAAGAGCAAGAAGGAAGAGAAAAGAAAGAGAAATAGCATTATTTTTAATTTAGTCATGAGTTCACTGGGCATTGAGTAAATATTGTTTGAATTTGAAACGGAATGATGTTCGAGGTAATTCTAGAAATGTACTGACTAGTTAAAAATATCATTGAGTAGGCATTCCTCAATTTATTCGTAATATGTTTTTCGAAACGCATAGATGTATCTACTATCAAGCCCAAATGTTTGTGTGAATATTTGATAGGTATTTCCGGATCTCTTATTTTCAAGGCGACTTGATTGTTCGGTAAGTCTGAGATATTTTGTTTTCCGAATATCATATCCACGGATTTTTTTAAATTGATTTTTAGAGCATGGTCGGTTGATAATATTTGTAAGGATTCAAGAAATGTATAAATATAATCTACGGATATTGCCAGATAAGAGAATTTGAATGAGGAATATAATTGGATATCATCAGCGTACAGTGTTTCAAAACGTTAATAAAATTCGAAGTATACAATGTGAATGAGAGAGGTCCCAGGGTACTCCCCTCAGGTACTCCACAAGGTAGTTTCATGGGAGTGGATTTTTTATCATTAATTTTTACTATCTGTGTTCTATGATGCGGATATGAAGCCATTAGAGAACGTGCTGACTCACTGAATCTGAAGTAGTGTAACATTGATAAGAGTATATCATGATCGATGAAATCAAATGCCTTCGAATAGTCACGTAGAATTAATATACTCATTTGATTTTTATTAGTCGCCTCTAAGATGGCGTCCAACACATCTGAAAGGGATGTTGCATAGCTATACCCTTTTCTGAATCCCGATTGTTTGGGTGGTAGGATTGTTAAAAAGTTACGTATTTGTGTTTCCATGATTTTTTCCATAATTTTCGAATTTCATTGGTTGACTTATTTTTGAAAAGGGGTGACTTTAGCAAACTTCCATGGGCTGGGAAAATAGTTTTTCGAGATACATTGGTTTATTATATGGGTGATAATGGGTATTATAAGAGGACAACGAAGTTGAATGATTATTATATTTATATCATCGTTGCCAAATGCTTGCAATTTTATATTTACTATTATACCACGTACAGTTTCTTCGGAGACTTGTTTGAAACTAAAATTGCTTTGAATTCCATTAATATTTTAATTATAATAATTGGTCAGTTCACTGTTTTGTGGAATGCAATTTTTCGTAGACTCAATAAAATATTTATTAATGTTCTCGACATTTTTCAAAAAAATCCGGAATTTCATAGTTTTTATTTTTTGTGACATTCAATTTTTCGAGTTCATGCTATTTTTAACCGACGAAACCAAAAAGGAGGAGGTTTTCTAGTCGACGCGTATATATTTTTTATTTTTTTTATTTTTATGTATGATCACGCATAACTTTTTACTGAGAATACCGATTCCGATAATTCTTTCTTCAGTGGATAGGGTGTACTTCGAAGTTGGTCCATTTGAATTTAAAAGATGAAATCCACCCCTAAGGGTAGCAAAATGAACGATATTGATAACTCACCTTCTGAATTCTGGTCCGTTAACCGATTCTATCAGGCATAACTTTGTACTGGGTTCTTCGTTTGGATGTTATTTTTTTAATTATCCACCCTTACGGGTGGAAAAATAGGGGATAGTTGATTTTTCACTTGTGAATATTGGCATACACATATGTAGTTGACAATGACAGATTGCTACTGTCATTATTTTTGTTCCATATCCGTCACAATCATTATATTCTACGAGAGGATGGAATGATATACAAAGTAATGAAATAAACTGACGAGAACAACAAAAATAATTTATATTACAACAAATAGTAAAAGTAGGTAATCATATCATTTAACTGGTAATATTTGAAGTAAGGTGGGTGAATTAGTATTTTGGAAGTGATAAAAAAACAAGTAGGTAGTAATCAGTAAATTTCAGCTACAAAAAATTGAAAAATAAAAACTTTTTAACAAAAATTAAACCGACGAAATACGGAACTGAAAAGTAAAAAATGAATAAACCTTCTTAGTCTCAATAACTAAGCTCCTAAACTTATGTAAGTAACTAATTTTGAGTCGGCGCCAAACGAACAATCAACGAAGATCATTGAAATACTTCAAAAAAATTATCAGAATATCACCGCGCAACTCGATGCCATCATTTTACGCATTACCTAATTCATTTGCTTGTTTGTTTGGCGCCTACTCAAAATTAGTTACTTACATTAGTTTATGAGCTTAGTTATTGAGACTAGGAAGGTTTATTTTATTTTTTACTTTTCAGTTCCGTATTTCGTCGGTTTAATTTTTTGTTAAAAAGTTTTTCTTTGGCTGTACAATTACTAAACATTGAGTTCAGATACGCTTTTTTTTCAGCTTTGATTGCATCCGTTGTATAATTTCTCATTTAATAAGTTTATAATGAGACCAGTGGTGTGACAGTTGACTTTTTTGAAAGGGCTTCATTCCTAATTTTCTGCATGGTTTTGATGGTATCAGTGATGCTTTTTGTTTCTAGGAGTGAAAGTTTTTTTGGGAGCATGAATATTGATAAGATCAGTAATATTGTTAGTGAGTATGAATCAATGTCATCAGTTTCATCAGTTTCAAAAATAAGGAACCAAGGGAGGACCAGGAGATCTCTCTGAAAGTTTTCTTTATTTATACTTTTCAAGTCCTTATACGTAATTTTTTTCTCAACATCTCTAAATTGGTTATTGAAATCAAATTCACAATATACATTGTTATGGTCTGATACTTGGCTGTGTTCCATCCAAGAGTGATATTCATCAGAGCTGAAGTTGGTCACGATCATATCGATGACAGTTACAGATGAATTTATCGTTCCAGTAGGTTCGTTGATATGATGTCATATGAAGCTATAAAATCTATGAATGTATGGTGCGTGTTGATGTTTCATTTCCTATGTCAAAAAATATAAATTAATTTTTCAGGAAACATTGATATTATTTTCTAGACATATCGACTGACCAGGACTTTGTGACTATATGTTCACCCATATTCATGCTCCCCAATAAAAAAATGTGATGACATAGGATATAATTTCGGTCGGAATGCGACGAGTTCGTTACTGATTGAATTTATCTGGATCGTGCGATATAATGGCTATTCGAGTTCATCGATTCCCAAGTAATCTTCTCTAACACCGAAGTTTCAAGAATCGTTTTATTTGTAAATGTCATAATCCTCGAAGTTTTCCTTTCTATTCGTTCTCTTGGTTCAATATCTATGAAAATCCCTAGCTTGTGAAATAACGAAAAAAACAGATATTCTTTCAGTTACGGAGGATAGCAAAAATATACTAGATTTGTCTGAGCCTGTGGCAAATTGGGAAATAATCGATGAAAGAAAATTGTATTTAATGCATAAAATAATTTATTAAAATCGTATCAAAGAATTTCTATTTCATAAATCTTACATGGGGTCAGTTCCAAAAATTATAATAGATTAGATTTTCCTGAAGACTTACACATTAGTAAATAAATACTCAACACTAACCTTTGTCTCAACACGCAAGTCAATTTAAATAGATCCTATATTCCACATCATATACATCTAAATTAAATAATATTGAACTTTCTCAGCCTTTTAACTCTAATTCACATTTTAATTTTCTTGTTAATCATGCCAATAATTTTCAATTTCCATTCTCTATGATGATTTTACTTGTATCTCTTTGCAATTTGCCAGCCTCTTTTTCAGTTTTCTCCATACTGAGAACACAAGACATGTTCTGGATTATCACCTTTCAGACTCTGTTTTACTCCAGCTGTGGAAGTTGTGAAGTTGGGTCTAGTTCCCATTAGACTTGTATCACACTTCTTATCCCCCAGTTGCGGTTTGAATGAGCCATGGTGGACGAGGATTTTTATTTTTAGTAAGGAAAATTTAATTTTTGGTTTTTTTGGAATTTTTTCCTTAAACTTATACTCAATGCGATGACTTAAATGTGAGTCTTGTTGGTCTTCCTTAATACGGAACATATATTTGACAGATGACAGTCCTCATTAGATTGAACATCTTCTAGTGTGTTTTTCGTATGACAGGGATATTCCTTTCTTGATTCTGATATCTCCATGGTTCTGTGTTCCATGTCAATCTACTTCATCGTTCACTTGTCAATCTTGTCACTTGGGTCCAGCTATCACACCTAAACAATGGCTTATAAAAGATATTGAATTGTAATCTCAATTCTCATCCTGGCCTAGGATATGTTTTTTAACATGTTTGTCACGTAAACTCATGCAACACTCATTGATCATGATATATTTTATGGTCTTTTTGGCTTCTTGTACACCTGACGAGTAAGTAACCTCACATTTAAAATATTTAAATTTTTCTCTCGAAAAAACTTTTCAGTAACTTGTTCTCTATCAATATTACTCACTTTTAGGTACGCACTGATGATGAACTAAGGGTCGAAAGCGCTTTGCTACGATTTTGATACATTATTTTATGCAAGAAATACAATTTTCTTTCATCCATTATATCGATACGTGCACACAGTCATACTTTTCATTGAATTGGGATATATCTATATCGAAAATTTCTGTAAATAATGATGTTCGGGTTTCAAGAATTTTTAACTGAAATAAAATAATTATTAAAAAAACCTTTTTAAAGACAAGCTTTTATTTTTATTATTATTCGCTTCTGCATTCGAACTGAAAACTTTGCGCGACAAGCTTTTGAATCTATAACTCACGGAATAACCCACGTCGCACATCCAAAGCTATTATTTTTTACTTTTTAGCGCATTTGAATAAAAGCTCGTCTTTAAAAAGGTTTTTTTAATAATTATTTTATTTTGTGCTTTTTAGTAAGTACACCTTAATCTATGCATTTTTGTTAATGCATAGTCATCAGCCTTCTTCCTGTAAGTTCTGTGCTATCTAGTTCTTCAATGAGGAGACCATCTGAAGATTAACTCCTACGCCATCTTCAATTTATGACTTCTGGCAAAAAAACAATAATCTTCGACTAAATTCATAATCTCTGACCCCAAAAACCCCGACTCACCAATTTTTCATTAAAAACGTTCCATTATCATAACCATGTGGAGCCGCCATCTTGAATTTATGAATTCATAGTTTTTGACCCCGAAAACCTCCACATACCAATTTTTAATAGAATCGGACCATAATTACAAAACTTGTTCGCCATATTAGATCCGCCATCTTGAATTTGTGAATTTTGAAAGAAAATTCATAATCTCCGACCCCGAAAACCCCCACATACTAATTTTGAGTCGAATCGGACCATAAACACAAATCTCGTCCGCCATCTTAGAGCCGCCATCTTAAATTTGTGAATTTTGAAAGAAAATTCATAATCTCCGACCCCGAAAACCCCCACATACTGATTTTTAGTCGAATCGGACCATAAACACAAATCTCGTCCGCCATCTTAGAGCCGCCATTTTTTTTTCTAAAAAATTCCATAATGCATTGTCACGGGAACTATGAACACCTGCTAAATTTCACGTTAATCGGGCAACTGGAAGTGGATCAAATTTAATTTGCAAGATTTAATGACAAACATCGGGACAGGTGAAACTAAATAAAAGCTTGTAAAAAATGAACAGTTAGTATGAGGGAAATAAGTGCATACTGCCTAGGTGTAGACACTTAGATAGACAACGATTTATTTGTGACTTGACGCCGGGTCTCAATCTATAGTAAGCCCAGAGATCTAACAGACTCATTATAAATGAACTCCCATACTCTCATAACAGATTATTGTTCGAGGTATGAAAAGCAATAGAAAAGTTTCATCAGGTCTGGAGATTCCAGGTACGGATTTAAAAATACGTAAATTATCTGATATGTTTGAAATCATCTGCGACTGAAAGATACACTTTAGTCACTATTATCCATCGTTCAAGATAACCTCTTGGGGGGTATTCATGTTGGAAAGGAAAACATTATCAATTGAACATTGAATAGAATTTTTTTTCTGAAAATTTTAAAATCTACGACAATAGTGATATTATTTTTTGTAATATCTAACAGAAAACAAGTACTTTTGTAGCTGAAGCCACGCTGGACATTGAACTACATCTGATAGATGTTGTGAAAGGACCATAACTCAAAAGAAATAATCTGAAAGTGAAAATTTGCAGTTTTTATATTTATATTTATAAATGGAGATCTCAGAGAACATTTTTCCACACACTTCCAAACATAGTAAATGTTTGATTCTTTTTATTTGAAAATATACCCATTTTGAAGATATTTTTCATAAAAATGGAATCAGAAAATAACAAACCTAACTAGATTTATTCAAAGTTTAGAGGGTAGTCACCGCATCTGGAGTTGGTGTCCAAAGAAATCGCACAATATCTCACGTCTCTAGAAAATGGGGAAAATTTCTATTTTTATTTTAGATTGTGGAATTTTCTCAAGCTCAGTGAACTCATCCATAATTGACTATCAACTGTCTTGTTAATATCATTGATGCATTATTATTCATAAATATTAAAATTCATAAATATAACTTTTTAAATTGGCTGTGACTAACAACGCTACAAAATAAACGTCCAATTATTCATTACTCCTCTCTAAAATTATTGTCGGCAACATTGAGATCAAAACATCATGGAATATTTAATTTCTGATATAAAAACTAAACTAGAAATGATAAACACTCGGGGAAAATAGTGCTCAGTTGAAAAAAAAACAAATGTTCTATGTAAATATTAAATGCTTGATAAAAACAGTAAACACTGGATGAAAAACTCAATAAAAAAGCAAATGATTAATAAAAACAGGAAATGTTTGAAAAACTTATGAGCATTCGACAAAAACATATAATTACTAAAAAAAATATGTTTATTTATAAAAGGATTTTTACAGGATTACATTTTGCATAGCTTGCATTAGCTAAGTTAGGTTAGGTTGTGTCCTTCTCATTTACAGTTTGAATAGTTGGGTTGTATTGCGTGCCTTACTTTTACTTAAGTAAGTTTATACCGTTTGCAACCAGAAGGGTCTGTTATTTGGCTGTTGCAATATTCTAGTTTGCATACCTATAGGAAAATCATTTGAGGAAATGATTTTCCCTTGTATGAATGAATTGAAATAGCGAGATATGTTTTTGGAACATTTACTCTTTAATCGCGAAAAACTCAGTTTGATATCGAGCAGTGCATGTCTGTGCCTGCAATATTTATTTTCGGACGTTAAGTTATTTCAAAATGCAAACTACTCTGAATTATGGTGCACTATATTTATCGGATTGAAATAAGCAATTGAAAATGAAAAACCTCGGATGGATTTTGATAGCATTGGGTTTATTATAGTATATATACAGGAAATAAAACTTTTTGAACATTTCCATTCATATCAATGAATAATGATAGTTCTAATAAAAGTGGAAACATTCTGGAAACACGTGAAATCTGAACTATGAACACATACCATTGTTCGATTGCAGATTCTCTGAGAGATAATCTAACACTTCTATATGATCCACTGGAGCCACATTACTGGTAGATCGGAATCTTGTGCTTTATGATACCAACGTCAACAAGTCGAGAAAAATTATATCTATGGAGAATAAAACAACATCGGAAATTGACGAAATATCATTGAGAACTTTCGTCCTTCAAACGCACTCAGTTCCAAAATATACTATAATATTGAAAAGGGAAACATTCTCATTCTGATTTTATGATATATTTTAAAGCTCAACATGATAACACCTCTGTGAATATCTGATCTCACAAATAAACTCCATAGCTTATCAAATAAGGAATCTCATAGCTACACTCCGTGTTATGATGTTAATCAAATTGTATATGCACAGGTTGAGAGCATAAATCGGCATGGAATTTGTTTCGCGGGCTTATCTTCACCAGCATTGCCCTGAAAAGGTTGAGCCAAATATTTTCAGATAATATAAAATTCTTACGGTACAAATATTTGCCAGTTCAAAGTAAGATAATATATCCACAATGCCAACCAAGCACGTACGCAGAATTTTCTGTCGGTGGGGGTGTCCTGGTCCAGGGCGAAGTATCGCCTAAGCGAATACCTAAAAAAATGGTATAAGTAGTCCATACATTACTCAAAGTAGAGTGAGAAGACAAATAGAATCAATGGGGGGCTCCAAGTCAATCTACACGAAAACAATATATATGAATAAATGGAAAATTGTGGCATTTCAGACGAATTTTTATATTATAGAAAAAAAACATCTTCGAGCAGGATTCGAACCTGCGTCCTTTAGATCTCACTCATATACGGGGCTATTCAAATTCGAGCATGGGGATTTCGATAAAGGTAAGAGATAGAGGATTGGTTGAATGGGGGCAAAGTAGCGTATTTCAGAGGTTAATTATATGGATGAAAAAAATCTTACCTAGCTTCTTTAGTTCTGGAGTTATACAGGAAAAATCGAACATTTTTAAATTCTTCTTTTGCCTATATCTTTTTATTTCACGTGGATTTTTTTAAATTTTGCCACATTGCCATAGCAACTTTTTGTAGGCTATCCAATTATCTGAATAAAAATTACATACAGGGTATCGTATAAATTGGACCACCCTCAACTTTTAATTTTCAAATATGGACCTGTATTTTTTATTGCATTTTTTTGAATGCCAAGAGTCATGTTTCATATTCACATAGTATTTTTATCTGAATTACAGAGTGTTTTGGAAATATTGAACTAATACCAGTGATATTCCATAATTTTTTAATTCCATAACAACTGTAATTGAATTATATCAGAGAATGAGAGGTGAATCAGACAAATTGATTCTTTGAGAATAATCAATTTCAGAATTTCCAGATTATGTAGTCTCACTACTTGTTCGGAATAACAACAAAATAAAATCAACATTTCCAAGAGACATTTTTCTTTACCATAATGTAGCACTAGTAGAATAATTATTCATCCCCATGTCGATTGACCTCAGTAGGTATGAAGAAGATCTGTTTATGAATTCTGCTGAGAACTCACAAACATAATCTGTCACAAATATAACATTGTATTTGATCATATAGCTTTTCATATTTTATAACTAATCACACAAGAACTTGTTTAATTATTATCAATAATTGAAATAACAGCCATTATAAGTTTTCATAATCGAAATAGATGTTCAAATTAACGACCTTCTCGTTCCAGACATTTACGGAGTCGTTTTTTTAAGTTATTATTTGCTCTGAAAATATCTCTTCGCCGTAATGATGCGAAAACGTTCATGATTTTAATTCTCAAATCTTCTATAATTTCAATTTCGTTTAGATATATCCTATTTTTTAGTGTACCCCATGAAAAAAAGTCAAGTACTGAGATCAGGAGATCTTGCAGGCCATCTCATAGGCCCATTATTTCCTATCCATCTGTCTTGAAATGTTTCTTGTAAAAATTGATTAACGTCTCTTGTGCACTGTGGGCGAGCTCCATCGTGTTGAAACCACAACCGATTTAAATTAGCAATGGGAATATCATCGAGATATTCATTGAAGTTTGTCTGAGGAAGTCTAGATAACGTTCGCCATTGAGCGTCCCGGCAAAGATGTAGGGACCTAGAACTCGATCCTTCAAAATTGCAGCCCATACATTTAGACCAAACCGCACTTGAGGTCTCGCTTCTCTAAAATAAGTTTCATTGATTTGTGACCAAACATGCTCGTTGTTCCTATTGAAAACACCACAATTTGTGAAACGAGTTTCATCCGACCAAATAATACTATTCAAAAAGTTTCTGCCATACTGTAGTTTGCGTTAAATTCAATTCCTCAGCAATTTGTACTGTTGATTTTGATTGATTTGTATTGATCTGAAATATGGAGATGAGCCTAATTAACATTTTTTCAGTATTACCTACTTACCGCTTGAAGTATGTTTTCCTGTAACTCAATAGGAGTTTTGTTCCCATATTTTCTCCTTGGTTTTGTGAAAGATCCATATTCGCGAAGGTTTCTGTCCAAAAGTCTGAAATATGAGGGATTTGGCTGATGTCTTTCTGGGTACAGATCTAAATAATTTTCAGCGGAAAGATGAATGTTTCTATTATTTCTGTAGAAAACGTTAACCATATCTCTTTTCTGCTCTGTGGGGAAACCCATTTTCAGTACTAACAGATTTTTATCAAATACCAACGATAATTTCCAAGAAACTGTTAAAATATTGACGAGTGAGGTGAATATGCCCATGAATTTGCTGAAAAATATAGGTAGTTCGAGAAGTGAGTAACAATGAAATATTTCCAAATTGGTGTCTGGAGTATGAAGATTGCCATTCGAAGATTTTTTTTTGCAATGATTATATGCACATACACGTACTAGGAAGAATACATTTTCGCACATTGATCCTGGGTTGCTTGAACTGAAATGTGGATGAATTCTTGAAGAAGACATTCTTCGTCGAATAATGTTGATTTTCTTGCAAATCCTAGGCATTTTATACAATTTAAAAAAAAAAGAAATTTTACTGGTAATAGTTCAATATTTCCAAAACACTCTGTAATTCAGATGAAAATACTTCGTCAATATGAAACATGACTCTTGGCATTCAAAAAAAATGCAATAAAAAATACAGGTCATTATTTGGAAATTAAAAGTTGAGGGTGGCCCAATTTATACGATACCCTGTATATAATTTTTATTCAGATATTTGGATAGCCTACAAAAAAGTCACAATTTAAAAAAAAATCCTAAAATAAAAAGATATAGGCAAAAGAAGAATTTCGAAATTTTCGATTATTCCTGTATAACTCCAGAACTAAAGAAGCTAGATCAGATTTTTTTCATCCATATAATTGACCTCTGAAATATGCTACTTTGCCCCCATTTAAGCATTCCTCTATCTCTTACCGTAATCGAAATCTCCATGCATAGAATAGCATGCATAGAATTTGAATAGCCCTGTATATTCACAGACGCTATTTCCCCTTTTCGCAATTTATATTTGGCAATCTTGTTCAGTGGTCGGAGATCAAACGCCCGGAACTTCACTGAAACCGTCATTCGACGGTGACGTTAGGATGATGGGTAAAAATGATCTTAATGGCCACTGATAGTGTATGAGATCCTTTCTACTTCATTAATCCATCCCAATAACAAACTAACATTAAATTATAGCAAAAAGCGATTTCCAAGGCACAGACGGAACCTTGAGTCTTCGATAGCTCAGCGATAGCTCAGCTCGAAGATGGTTTTTTTCTATAATTTAAAAATTCGTCTTGAATTCCACAATTTTTCATTGACTCATATATATTCACAGACACTATTTCCTCTTTCTGCAATATATATGTAGTTTACTTTATTTCCAAATTGAATGCATTTCGGAAGTTTATGCTTCCATCATTAGCAGTGGCGTATCTAGAAATTCTGTTTGGGGGGAGGAAATGATATAAAAAAAATATATAATCTACTTATAGGTACAAAAAACATAAGAATTTTTTTTTCAATCCAAATTCAAACAAAATGTAATAAAATGAAAAAATATATACATATACTTGTAAGTAGTACAAAAACAAAACAAAGATTTCTTTTGTAAAATGAAAATAAAAATCACATAATGAAATCCAGTATCCTGTGTTTCTTATTTGCAAACCCTTTCAATAACATTTGAAACATATATTTGCACATCTCTATGAACATGAAGTAGACCTAATCCAACCAACCGCCCCTGTTGCATCGTTGATCGCAGTTTAGTTTTCAATTGCTTCAACGAAGAAAACTTCGTTCAGCGGATGCCACACTAGCAATGTATTCAAAATATGGAGATAATTTTTTATCAAGGGAAATATGTTAGCGTCATAAGATTTATAAAGAAAAATAATTTAAAAATTAAAGAAATGATAGTATCAGCTGAACACTTGAAAGTAATGTTTTCATTGAATTTTGATAATGTGAGGTTATTGTTAATCAAGAATTTTTTTTGGAACCGCCGATTTTATTTAAACCCGAATAATTGTTCACAGAATGACTCCATGATTTTTTTACTTCCTGGAGCACATTTTACATGTGTCTTAATAATACACGCTATAAAATTGTTTAAGAATTGATTATTTGGTTAATTATGAATTTCTAAAGTTAACAAAATATGAGAAATTGAGTGAATATTGTCACAATTTTTTCATTAGTTTTATGATTGACAAAGGCATTTTACAACGTTAAAAAAACGCAAATATTTATAATCAAATGGATAAATTAATATTCTTCAAAAATTATTTTTTTTGCATAAGTTGCTAAGGAAGCAAAAAAATTATGGAGTCGTTCTGTGAAAAATTAATTCGGTTTTTAATAAAATCGGTGGTTCCAAAAAAACTTCTTAATTAACAATAGCCTCACATTATCAAAGTCCAATGAAAATTTTTTTTCTAACGAAATTACATTATTTCAAGTGTGCAAATGATACAATTTTTTTTAAATTCATATTTAAGGTATATTTTTTTTATGTACATTGTTCTCTCGAGAGGTGCTGTACTCCTGCATTAACCACCACGCGGAGCCCTATTTTCAACGTTGAATTAAAATTATAAATAATTGAGATAGAATTCCGAGAGTAGGGAATTTTTCATGGAAATAGCGGCCACGACGTTTTAGATTCGAGTAGAGTTTCTTGGAGGGGAAGGGGGGGGGTAGTTACCCCCATTACCCTCCCCTCACATACGCGCTTGTCATTAGTACGAATACAAAGAATTTAAGAAATGGTCACCATAAATAAAATAACAAACAAATGGACTAAGGACAAATTTCGTCATCTACACTTTACATATAGGATGAGTGCACCAACGGTTGACCAATTGAAGCTTCTTTCAAAAAAATTACTTATAGATACTAAAATATCAATTTTCATGAAAACAAAAAATATACAAGAAGAACCAAGGTTTGGGATTCTTAATATCATGTACAATCTTGAACATAACGGTAAAATGTAGTTAAGAGAATATATATGAGTCAAAATAGTCATAAACCACCAGTGATTGACCAGCAAGAACTAGTACTTGACAACAATTTTACCCAGTGGTTGACCACTAATTTTATCAAGTGGTCAACCACTGGGTAAAATGATGGTTTCAAATAAAACAAGTTTCTAAGCAAAACTGTACATTTATTGATATAAGAAACAAGTTTTGATTTTCAAACAGAATCTCATAAAAGATTGATAATTTTTGAACTCAAACCTTTTCCAAATACACTAGTTTCTTAACGAGTTGAAACTTCTTCACAAGGGTTTAGACTACAATATCCTTCAATTTTCGTATAATATGTATATTCCTTTACTTCAGTCTCAATATTAAATTTCTGTTTTTCTTGCGTTTCAGTATTAGTCTCAATTTTCGCGAAGCATTATGTATACATTTTTTTAAATCTACTGCCTTAACTTCAAAATACATTTTTCATGCTTTTTTTTCTGATAAAACTGAAAAAGTGGCTTTATTCAATCAATATAAAGCAGAAAAAACTTCTTTCTATTTACTTTTCAAATTATTTATTGAAGTAGCATGCGGTACCCCATACCCCATTCAGCCTCTTCGATTGTCTAATATTGCTAACATTGCTCTCAGCCTGTTGCAATCGTATCTCGTATGTTCGAAAAGTCTTCTGTTACTTTCATTCATTTTTTCTGGGAAATACCGTGGTTTTACTAAACCTGTATTTGAAAATAAAAAAATCTTATATAAAGTAAAATATATGTAGTTGACCATGACAAAAAACGAATAGTTGATCTCTACAAAACTATGGTCAATTACTAGATCCGCTTTAAAATGACGATATTTTTTTAACATGAATAAATATTTCACTCATACCCGAAGCTATGAAACAGACAAAGACGTACAACCATTAATTCCTTTGAAACACCAGTAGTTGACCAAAGAGGTCAATTAATTTTTAATAAAACTATCAACAAGAACGGATGATTTAAGATCACTAAAAATTGTCTTCTTACCATGCTTATTACCACATCACCTGTTTTCTACCAGTGAAAGACGGAAAATGTGTAAACATGACAGTGACCAACTTATCGCGAAATTTATTTGGGTCAATTGTGACATTTACTGGACCAAAGTCCCAATCAATTTTTAAAAATTGGCAACCAACAAAACAGTATAGTATCCTTATTTCTGTGCATTAAGGGAAAAATGGTCAATTACCGTCTGCAGGTCAACTACCGGTGCCACAACCTTATGTTGTTATTTCATATTATCTCTCAATTGTTGTATAATAATAAAAAGGTGAACACAAAAGCCATCGTATTCGTACACAAATTAAGAGATAATATAATAACATACAGTGAGCATCATAAGTGTTACCCCCCTATGTAACTCGTTACTGGACTCTTTTTAGGAAAATCGCCGAGACACGTCGACTTTTGATTTCCACAATGTACATTTTTGTATGAATAGTTGACCCCTAATTTCATCCCTTACTGGAGGAGAGCAACCCTTTCGAAAAATTCAAATAGCATGGGGTGGTGATTGATAGCTCATTTGGAAAGGATGTGTTATCCTACATTCAACTGTGCAAAAAAAATTTAAATTTGCTTCATTACGTGTCGAGTTATTAATGTCTGAAAATAACAAAACACCACAAACAGGAAGGCAATTAAACTAACACTAACCTTATCTGTTATTACAATAAATGTTCAAAATGTTCCCCGTTGACCTCCTGGAAAAAATAAAGTCTATTTTTAGTTTCAGCCCTGACGCTTTGCAAAGTTTCTCGAGTAATTGTTGCACACACTTTCGTAATCCGCGCTCGCAACTCCTGAATAGAGTGACACTGAGTCTCGTATAGATTTTAGGTAACCCCATAGAAAAAAATCTAAAGGGGTTAGATTTGGTGATCTTGGAGGCCATTCCACAGATCCTCGGCGCCCAATCCATCGTCCTGCATAAACAGTATTCAAATAATTCCTCACAGCAACTGCAAAATGAGGAAAGAGCTCCATCTTGTTGCAAAATAATTTCCATGTCAAATTCGCCTTCATTATTCAGTGGATCTATCACTGTTTCCAGCATTTCCAAATAGAGACACTAGTCAGATTTTTCTCAATAAAAAATGGACCATAATGTGGTCACCTAGTATTCCTGCCCACAAATTAACTTTTTGTGGAAACTGAGTATGAGTTTCGCGAAAGAGTTGAGGATTTTCATCGGACCAGTACCTCACATTTTGTCTATGCAGGTGACCGTTCAAAAAAAAGTAGCCTCATCACTGAAACAAATGTGTTTCAAATAGCTGGGATTTCGCAAAATATTATTAGATACAATTTCACAATATTAGTCTGTCTGTCAGTTCATGAACCATCTTTATTTTATAGGGATGATTTTTTTCCAGAACTCTCAATACAGTCATCTGCGAAACCTCACAATTCAAGGCAACAGTTCTTCTCGATGATGACGGACTATCCACTAATTCGCCCATAATGTCCACTTGTTTATCTTCCGCAGTAGTTGATCGCCCAGAACGTTATTTATTTCGCACACTGCCGTTCTCATAAAAAATTTCCACTAAATGTTTTAAATAATGTCTATCAATAGGGAGATCTGGAAAACGTTCATTGAACATTCGTACAGCCTCATGATAATTGCGATGAGCCTCACCAAAAATAACAATCGATTCGCATTTCTCATTTAACTCACGTGGTACAACCATTGTTTGGAGATGAATAGCAATCAAAATTTACAGCTAGAAGACACTGATTCGCACTCTCCTTGATATCCGTTTATTGTTTTAACCATTTATCCTGGAAAAAATGCAAAAACACCAACAAAAACGTGCAGTTAATATTCAAGCATATGGCAAATAAGTCTCACTTGACGTCTGACCCAAAACCGATATCATAAGGGCCGAATTTTAATTCTAAGGATGAGTGCGCTACGTTAATTTTCGTTATTCTGAAACAATAATGACTCGAGAATTAATGGAGCAAATGTCAATTACTTTGCACGGTTGAATAGATAATGAAACCCCCTTTCAAATGAGCTATCACTCACCACGCCATGCTATTTAAATTTTTCGAAAGGGTTGCTCCCCTTCAGTAAGGGATGAAATTGGGGGTAAACTATTCATACAAAAATGTACATTGTAGAAATCAAAAGTCGACATATCTCGGCGATTTTCCTAACAAGAGTCCAGTAACGAGTTAGATAGGGGGGTAACACTTATGATGCTCACTGTATATGTAAAGTGTAGATGACGAAATTTGTCCTCTGTCCATTTGTTTGTTATTTTATTTACGGTGACCATTTGTTGAACTCTTTGAATTCGTCCTAATGATGGAAGTATGTATACACTTCGGAAATAAAGTAAAACTACATAGATATTGTTTTCGTGGAGATTGACCACCCTCATTTGGATACCTCGAAAAAACAGCAAATCAATATTCTCAAATTATTCAATAATTCACAAGTTCGGAGACATACGCCGCACAGTGGAGCATTTGAGGCAAAAACCTTGCCAAAAGTATAGAAGTTAAAAATGGCTCAACAATTCTAAAACGTGCATTTTGTGATTACTGACTAACTGGTGCATGAATC
The DNA here is from genome assembly GCA_018342105.1 of Gonioctena quinquepunctata. NCBI lineage: Eukaryota > Metazoa > Arthropoda > Insecta > Coleoptera > Chrysomelidae > Gonioctena > Gonioctena quinquepunctata. Next base: position 83,041 of record JAFIRS010003406.1, read on the forward strand.
ACATCATATCCAGGAGCAAAAGTAACATCCAGGAGCTCCTAGCCTCAGTTAAAGAACAAGTTTCTTTGTGAGTGGACATGCTATTTGATTACGTTTCAGCACTATAGTTTTACTGGCACATTGCAGGTTTTTAGTTTTTCAACTTCAAAATAGGAAATGGGATTAAGTAGACTAGCTTTGTACGAATTGGTTAAGGAGTCTACTAAAAAATTAAATGATGGAAAGCTCTCTGAAGAAGATGACGGACATCAAAGTTCAGGGGCATCAGATTGAAAAAAATAATCTTCCGAATCCACTCAAAAACTAAGATTCCTATAGCGAATAAACTTTGGTGAATATTAAATGTGAAAAATATATACCTATATGATAAAGAGCGGTTTATAGAGGTATTTTTTAGGATTATTCACCATTACACAGTAAGTCAAAAGTCAACAACGATGGTTTTATTTTCAAAACACATGAAACATTTTGTTGGCCAGGTTTTTACAACTAATACTCTGCTGCTCCCCGGAAATGTCTCAGACAGGAAGGCGCTGCATTTATTACAGATTCTCTGTGTTGTATCTAATTTCTAGACCCCCTGGACCCCTTCCCCCCCTGGGTACGTCCTTGATGCCAACACCTAAATAGAAAAAATTACACCTGATCCGATTCAATTCTGGAGAGCTGTGTATAGTGTCGAAATATATATATATATGTATATATAAATATATGTATATATAAATATATATATATATATATATATGTATATATAAATATATGTATATATAAATATATGTATATATATATATATATGTGACCCATTTAAAATGGAACCACCCCTGTAGAATACGCATTTTTCAGTCAATCTCAAATTTTTTAATATTGAGCATCAAAAACTGTATCTTGACACAAATTTTCATAACTTTAGTTTCATTTCCAAAGCACTCTATGGTTTTTTTTCTTTGTCAAAAACGGCAAAAGTTTATAAGGCAATTTTTGTTTTCAAATTTGTAGTCGTCATAAATGAAAACCATCGAAATTCATAATAAAATATATTGGTTAACAACGAAGTTACAACAACTTTAATTTTGGAAACAAAGTATTTGATTATAGTTTTTATTTAGATTATAGACAGTTAATAGCTCATTCCGTTCTACAGTTATAACTCCTGAAAGTATGGTAAGGTGAGCGATTTGTGGTGTACTAAATCACAGCCTACTATTGATTTAGTACAATACCTATGCCTAATGTATTAGTTCAGCTTTCCTCAAATTATTGATACCTTCTCTAAAAGCTTGTTTCACTTGAGTTTTGCAGAATTTAAAAGGATAATTTTTTTTCTGTTTTATTATTCAATAAATAATTTTGATACTTTAAAACTTCGGTTCATTTCGTTTTTATCGGCTATGGAAGACTGCATAACTTGAAAGTGAATTTTTAATTTTCTGTTATTTTCGAATACACTTATAACCTGAACTTGAATAAATTATTTAAAGGGAATATAATTCACAAATCCAGTGGCGTAGTCAGATTTTTATTACGAAATCGCTTCCACCACAAATCGCTCACATTACCATACTTTCAGAATTATAACTGTAGAACGGAATGAGCTATTGACTTCGGATTTTCGATGTACAAATTCACTGGTGTTCTACTTTGTATCGGCAGTGTTGCCAGATAAATATGTCTATAATCTAAATAAAAATTAAAATAAAATACTGTGTTTCCAAAATTAAACTTGTTGTAACTTCGTTGTGAACTAATATTTTTCATGAAATTTCCATGGTTTTCATTGATAACGACTACGAATCCAGTGGTGTAGTCAAATTTCAAAACAAAAATTGCCTAATAAACTTTTGCCGTTTTTGACGAAGAAAAAAAACCATAGAGTGCCTTGGAACCGAAACTAAAGTTATGAAAATTTTGTCAAGATACAGTTTTTGATGCTTACTATTAAAAAAAGTTTTTTTTGAGAATGATTGAAAAATGCCTATTCTACAGGGGTGGTTCCATTCTAAATGGGTCACACTGTATATATTTATATATATATATATATATATATATATATATATATATATATATATATTGTTATGCAAAGAAATGTTTATAAAATAATGAAACTGATAATTCATCATTATTATTAGGCATTTAAGTTATCGTGGTTCATGCTATGTCTGTTTTACAATTTGTCTATGCTTTTTACTATTCTAGAATCTTATACCATGCTTTAGTCAACGCATATGTATCAAACAGTCAGTCCTGAAGTATCTCTATTGTCATAAGTATGTGACCAACAATGTATTCATTTTGAATACACAATGAAAATAATATGGAAATTTAAATTCATGAAAAAACATTGTATGTCAAGTAGATGGAATGGTATACAAGTTGGAACATCCTGTATGGTAGATCACATCAGGAGGAAACCCAACAGCAAGATGTCAGAAACAATGCGAGGAAACAATGAAAAAAATTAAAAAAATTTCCAAATTTATATAAGGTTTAGAATTAGATATTGTAAATAAAATCATTAGAATAAGTTAGAATAACAAACAGTGATATAGAAAGTGGTAATAAATCTTGAAATTTGTGAAAAGAAACAAAATGTTGGGTTGCCAAGAGAAAATGTAACAAGCTTAGGGGACGAAAAATTGAAATGAAAAAAACGAAACCAGATACAAAATTTGGAGAGGGAAATATAACAAAAATCAAGATAAAAACAAGCAGAACTATCTAAAACCGCTATATAACTGATTCACATTCAAATGGAAAAATAAGCAAACTAGAAGAAACCACTTACCTTATTAAAATAACAAAGTCCATATTGGTGTTTTTAGTTAGATAAGTTAGATTTCGCAGAGGACAGTTTTAAGGATTGATTTCAATGAAAACTATTATTTGACGATTTTTCTGCCATCTGTGTTTTATCTATTGAGCACCTAACCATATTTTTTCTCAACAAAACAGCATATTTGACAACAAGCATTGCGCCAAGTTGGCACTACTGATATTCAGCCTTGGCATACGTTTAACAGCAGTAGGCCGCAAAGTATGCATTTATTGTTTTAACTTCACTATAAGTAGTAAATGACTTAATCTAATTTTGCCCTCAATTTTTGAACTTCCAAAGCAGGTTTGAATTAGGGCACATGTCATGAATATATAAGGTTAGAATATTTATTTGACATTTCGACAGCAATGTTCTGTAGACACATCAATCAATTATTTTCTTCAATTTTGTTGGAAATTTTTACATTTTGTACTAACAATTGGAAGGCGGTCCAGGAGACAAATTTTGTTGTCTTCACGTTTAACCAACCAAAGTGAATTTCAACAATAGATATATGTCATTCTGGAATTAAATTCACGGTTGTAAATAAGATGTCTAGAACCCTGGTGAATGAACTGATTCGATATTGTTTAGATTTTCGAGGGGACACCGCCTGTTACTTCAACAGAGCTTCTCTCTGTGGTAGATGGCGCCGACCAAAAATGTTTGTTTATATTCTCGCTCAATGTCAGAACTTAATTTCTGACATCTGCAGCATCTTAAATGAAATAATTTTCAGTGTTTTGTCGGTATTTATACGTTTTTGATCTCATTGATTTGAAATCTTGCTTAGCTTATTCCTGAGTTTGTTCTTTGAAAAATCATTCGTTCGTCAGTTCATTAGTGCGTGAGGGGTTTTCATTTTCAGGTACTGTAGTGTGTAAAGATACTTTTTGTAGAATGGGCCACATTTGTATTTTGTGTGGACAGTATGAAGCCGCAGATTCGAATATTCACCTGTATTCAGTACCAAAAGCGAGTACAAATCTTGACGAATTGAGTAATAATGATGTTTTTATAGTTCATCATATTGTATGCATTGAATTTTATATTTTCTGCAATCAAGAGATAATTTCATTTCCAATTCTCCGTCTGTCAAAATGCAGTTAACCTCAAATTCAAATGGTTAAAAATACTAAAAACAACACGACAGTGCTTTCTTCGTGCAATGTTCGTGGGCTTCTAATTCTTACTTTGCTTTTGGTGAAGTTTGACAGATGTCTCTTTCCAACCAATAGCAAAGCTAGAATCAGAACCCGCGAACAGTTCGCCTCAAAAAGAGAGCTGAGGAAATAAATATACCCTGTTACTGAATTGAAACTAAAACGAAATTGGCGCCATCTGACACGCTAGTAATTTCTATTATCAAGTAGGCCAAGTGTCGATCCCGTACTTCTACAGGTATAAGTGCAAGCACCAGGAATGTTTAGACATCTTAGTTGTGAAGAAAGGCTCATATCAAGAGTTCCTGTATCATAAGTGGAGTAATATCATTTAGTGGAGTGGCCATGTACAGTGCTAGAAATAAGAAGAACCTACCTTCAAATTTATAGTAATTATAGAATAAACAATTTTCAAATTATATAGAACCCTGAAAGCTGTTGGGATATGATCTTGCTATGTTATATTCCAGAGAAATTCTTATTGTTATTGTTTTTTGCATTTGAATGAAAGCTAAATGACCACAACTTGTCCATTCTTGAATAATATCTAATAACTGGATTTGTTTATCAAAATCACAAATATTAAGAAAGGCTAATTCACGATGGAGTAATATTTGTTACTTCGAAATGTGAGTAGGAGTTGGAGTGAACATTAATGGTGAAATAAGTATGGTATTTATTCCATTGCGAAAAAAAATAATACTTCTCTTCATCTTCAGATATGGGTTCAGGATGTAAATATACGAATATTACCAAATTACTTTTCTGTATGCATTGGAATTTGCTTACGTCTATAACTCACGGAATAACTATGTCGCATATACGAAGCAATTATTTTTAATTTTCAGCGCATTTGAATAAAGGCTTGGCTTTGAAAAGGTTTTTTTATTAATTATTAAATTTGTGCTTTTTAGAAACTATGCCTCAATCTATGCATTTTTGTTAATGCACCGTCATTATGAGGCCTTTTTCATGAAAATTCTGAGCTAGTTCTGCTATGAGGAGACCATCCAAAGATTAACTCGTCTGCCATCCTGGAGCTGCCATCTTCAATTTATGAATTCTGACAAAAAATCAATCATCTACTGAATTCATAATCACCGACCCCAAAAACCCCGACATACAATTTTGAATAGAAACGGTCCATATCACAAAAGTTGTCCACCATCTTGGAGCCGCTACCTTGAATTTATTAATTTTGACAACAAATTCATAATCTCCGACCCCGAAAACCTCCACATACCAATTTTGAATTGAATCGGACCATAATCCAGAGATCGTTCGCCATCTTGGAGCCGCCATTTTGATTTTATGACCCCCACATATAAATTTTGATTAGAATCGAAACATAATTACAAAACTCTTCCCTCATCATTTATAAATTCAAGATGGCGGCTCCAAAATGGCGGAAGAGTTTTGTGAATATGGTCCGATTCTATTCAAAATGTGTATGTGCGGGTTTTCGGAGTCGGAGATTAACATTGAAATGTTGGCTCAAGGAATTTTTGTTAGAGAAAAAAACAAAATGGCGCTCCAAGATGGCGAACTAACTCTTTGATTAGGTCCGATTATCCAAAATTAGTATGTGGAGGTTTTTGGGGGTCGAAGAAAATGAATTTCTCTTCAAAATTCATAAAATCGAAATGGCGGCTCCAAGATAACCGATGATCTCTATGTTTATGGTCCGATTCCATTCAAAATTGGTATGTGCGGGTTTTTGTGGTCGAAAATAATGATTTTTTTTATCAAAATTCACAAATTCATGATGGCGGAAGAGTTTTGTAATTATGGCCCAATTCGTTTCCAAATTGGTATGTTGGGGTTTTTGAAGTCGGAGATTATGAATTTTTGTTTAAAATTCAATAAATTGAAGATGTCAACTCCAAGATGGCGGATGAGTTAATATTCAGATGGTCTCCTCATTGAAGGACTAAATAGCTCAGAACTTACAGGAAAAAAAGGCCTCATAATAACTATGCTTCAACAAAGATGCATAGATTAAGGCGTACTTAAGTACTAAAAAGCACAAAATAAAATATTTAATAAAAAACCCTCTTAAAAACAAGCTGTTATTCAAATGCACTAAAAAGTAAAAAGTAATTGCTTTGGATGTGTGACGTAGGTTATTCCGTGAGTTATAGATTCGAAAGCTTGTCGCTCCTGTATTCGAACTGAAAACTTTGCGCGACAAGCTTTTGAATCTCTAACTCACGGAATAACCTACGTCACAAAGCAATTATTTTTACTTTTTAGTGCATTTGAATAAAAGCTTGTCTTCAAAAAGGTTTTTTATTAATTATTTCATTAAACTTATTCTAAGGTTATCGGTGTGCGCATTATATAAGTCCTTCACTGAAAGCTAAACGGTGCATGGGCTGGAGTGTCTATATTAGGTGACTGCGGATGTTCTTAAATACTCTAGCGGACATATCCAATATTAAAATATAACTTTCCTTAAACAAAATCTACGATTTTCTACATGGGTGGCCATGAGTTATAAATATCATACGGATAAACATTTAAGATTACTTTGTAGTAGCGACAATTCCATTCGACAATGATTTTCCGGTAAGCTTATCATTTGTTCATTGCATACTACTGCGTATCGAAGGTCGCAAAGTATCAGAATACACACGAATCATTCCGGCTGATTAATTCTTATAAAAATTTAGGATGATAAAACTATCAAATTCTGGGAACAATCCCACGTGAAAAAACCCGATGGCACGGTCATTCGGAAAGGTTGATTTCATAATTCATTGAGTGATTCTGAAATTGCCACCAATGAAGATTACGAATCATATGTTAGAAAAAATGGGAGATATTTTGAATGGAAAACACGAACATAATTTCGATTTTTGTTGGGGAATGATCCAAATCTCCCTTAACCCTTCCTAATATTTTTGTGTACTCCGACCCAAATCGAAAGAGAAAAGTTACAAACCTGTTTTTTTTTCGGTTTGATTTAACTATAGAATTCCATAAAGATATCAAACAGTTGAAAATTGGAGCCAAAATACTTCTGAAATTATAGATTGTAGATTATAGGATGGTCGATATGGCTGTTCAGCCTCTCTGTGCTCGACCTACTAGATCTTTTGTACATTACCCTTCATCTATTCCAGTCCCAGGATTCCGAGACTCCTTACGAAGTTCATCAATTTACTTGAAGCCAGGTTCCTGGTGTCTGAGGGCGTTATCGAAACCCTTCGAGGAACTTAAGCCTTTTACAAAACAATGCTTGGCAATCGCAAAGCAGGTTTTCTCGCAGTCGCAAAGCAGTCTTTCTTGTTCAACTCGAGAATCTGTTCAGCTTTCCTTGGCGATGGTCTCAGAAGTCTTTTCGCAAACTCATAACAACTTCAAATCACTTCAAATTATTCCATTTGAATATTCGTACCGTGACAAAAAATATTGGTCCTTTATCTGTATTACTCGATGAACTATCCGTCGAGTTTGACATTATAATTCTAACCGAAACTGGCCAACTTCAGGACGCTAACCTATTTCATATTCAAGGATATGATATAGTCTATAATCAGGGATCACTTGATAAAAATGATGGAATACTTATATTCGTAAAACAACATTTGAAATATGCTTCCAAAAATGTTTCAATAGGTGATGTTAATGCATTAAACATTTCAATTTCAACGAAAGACTAAAAAATTACCATAACAGCTATCTATCGTTCCCCAAGTACCTGTCCGAGAGTTTTCAACAGAGAACTCTCAAATTACCTAAGCACGTCTCGACAAGCAGATGTTAATATAATCACAGGAGATATTAATATAAACCTGTTAGAAGATGCAGACTTCGTTGAGGAATATGAAAACATATTGAGTTGAACAACCAAACAATAGATTTAAACTGTGCACAAATTATCAAGCAATGAGATCTGCATTGAAAACAGAAAAATGGTATGACATTTATCAAGGAATAGATGTAAATGACATATCAACTAAAATCATGAATAAGATAAAATACTACACAGAGAAACATACAAAAAAAGTTAAAATAAAAAATAAAATTAAATATAAACATAGATGGATTACACCCGGATTGCAAAAGTAATTAATTAAAAAAATTTCTCTGAAATATCCAGGAAATGAAGGAATCAAAGAACGATACAAATACTACAAAAAAGAACTCGATAAGCTGACAAAACAAGCAATGAGGGAATACTGCTCAAACCAAATCGAAAAAAAATATCTTCTGAAGCCATGTGGGAGACAGTAAATAGCTTATGTGGGAAAACAATACCAGAAACGAAAATCAAGGTTATTGAGAAATCGGATGGTACCAATATAACAGAAGAAGTAGACATCGCCAATGAGTTCAGCAACCTTGGAAAAATTTAGGCAGAAAAAATTCCAAATGTTGGAAATTACGATAACATAGAAATTTTGGAAAACACCATGTATCTACACATCCAATGAAAGTGAAGTGATCTCAGTCATACAAAATTCAAAACCAAAAAAATTACCTGGGTTTGATAATATCAGATCAGAAACATTAATAGAAATAGCCCAGGAAATAGCTAAGCCGATAACTTTTCTAGTGAACAGATGCTTCCCAAAAATATTGAAAAGTGGTATCATAAAACCACTTCATGAAAGCGAAAATAAGTCAAATATAGATAATTACAGACCTATAACCCTTATATCAAATATATCTAAGATAATTGGGAAATTATTGAAAATTAGACTTAGTAATTTCGTTAAAAAATTTACTATTCTATAAGATCGTCAATATGGCTTTAGAGAGGGTAGATCTACAGAAAACGCTATATACCGAATGACCTCTATCATTTATAAATCCATGGATAAAACAATTCCTATAATCAGTATATTTCTAGACCTCTCTAAAGCCTTTGACCGTGTGCCATAAAAATCTTCTTGAAAAACTCCAAAAATACGGAATTAGGGGAAACACTTACGAATTTCTGAAAAGCTACTCATCTGATAGGGAACAGAGAGCAGCAAGAACATTTACTTTTGGAGTACCCCAAGGAACTGTCCTTGGCCCACTCTTATTTATTATATATATGAACAGTATGCTTTCTCTCAATACTACCGGCGAAATCATCAGTTTTGCCGACGATACAACCATATTATATACAGCTCCAACTTGGCAGAAATTGAAAGAAAAAATCAAAATCAATGTTCCAAATATATCAAAGTGGTTACAAATGAATAAATTGACACTAAATTACAAGAAAACGAACTACTAACCCTTTACGTCATATACAAATGGTATGCCCAACTTAGGGACTTTGAATGACAGATTAAACTTCCAAATTCCCGAATCGAAAAAAACAAAATAACTCGTTATAACGGTTGATCGCCATATGAGGTGGGACTTACAGACAAAAGAAATTGTCAGAAAACTCAGGAGATTCTTATCGAAATTCAAACACCTCAAAGAATTCCTAAACATAAAACATTTAAAAACACCATATTTCTCCCTAGCAGAGTCTATACTATCATATGGAATATTAGGTTGGGGCGGAGTTGATGACTGTTTTCTAAATAAAGTTCATGTTTTACTGAAATGGATTTCAAAAATAGAATACGGTAAAAAGGCATCTTTTTCCACAAACTTTCATACAGCGAATCCCAAATAAAAGATATAAGACAGATTTTTTGTCAAAAAGTAATTATATTCTCAAAACTAGGAAAACTTGAACTCACTCTACATAAACACCCCTACAATACTCGAAAAATTGATGAAATTTTCTTCCCACGTTGCGAAAAAACTATCGGCCAACGAAATATCAATTATTTAGCACCCAGTATCTATGCTTCATTACCAAACGACTTGAAAGATATAAAAAACTACCGAACGTTCAAAAAAGAACTGAAAAAATGGATTGCCAAAGATAGACTTATATTTACCGAAATTGTTAACCAGAGATAAACACATATAACTGAGCAATTTATGATGTATAAGTGTGTATATATATGTGTGTATCCATCATGTATATTTCATAACTCTTCTTTATTAGTGGTGTAAAATTTACCCAATTGTGACTGGAAAATGACCCCGATTGTGACTAGAAAATGACACCGATTGTGACTTACCCTCTAATATATGTAAAATCCCAATGAGAAGATTATGTAATATATTACCTGGATGTGGCAAACCCACAATTTCCTACCATTTTTACAATTTTTTAACAAATTTTACACATTTTGATGTAATAATTTTACTATGGAAATCACATACACAAGCAGTTAATACTACTTCTGTGACCCACCTGTTTATTCACAAGCACACTTGTATAAGTATATATCATGTATTATTATTATTATTATGATGAATAAATATATATTATTATTATTATCTTTGTCCTGGAACCTCATTCTAGTGGTTTTACATTTGGTCAGCGCTGACAGAAGGGTTCTGGACCAGAACATTGAGTTTTTGCATCTTCCCTGACAAGGCTGTCCACTGCCTTTGATTCCCTTTTGACCTGACACCCACATCAAGGTGACCAGTCTAGACTCACAAGTATGTGACTTCAGAGCTTTCAATGCCACTTGGCTGTCTGATACAATATAGATCCTTATCCCCCCTGGAGCTTCTTGGCACTCTTGGGCGCAAATTTTTATAACATAGATTTCTGCTAAAAAAATTGTTGAGGCTTTGCCTAGGGATCTTGAGAGTCTAAAACTAGGACCCGTAACTCCCGCTCCAGCCCTTTCGTCCATCTTGGAACCATCCTTTCTAGTTGAGGCCCGTTCGTTGTGAATATATGGTGGTAGTTTATAACCACTTCATAGTTCTCTGAAGGAAATAATTTGAAACTTGGTACACTAATCAAGGTTTATCAACGTGCTAATTTGAAGTTATAATTTTTTATTTTCGTGAAGTGTCGTAGTTACGATGATATGTGGTCATATGTTCCTTCATATGTTTTTGGGATAAGTGAATAGACAAAAGAGCGTTTGACATCAGTTCGGCTCATCGATACTCAACCTAAAAGTAATAACATTTCATGTGCCTAAAAGTGGAGGTTTCTGAGATAATTGAGAAAAACTGAAGATATGTCCTTAGTAGCGACATAATTTCCTATGTGCAGTAATCGTATAATGCTTATTTCTTACAAGATATCGGAATATGTGTCACCTCCTGAACATTTTTTTAATGTTGGGAGAATCGGAAACATAGTACGGGTGAGACAGAATGAGACCGATAAATCCACGGTTTAGTGGGTACATACACTACATAGAAACAAACAAGGCATCAAATCAAATATTCAAATGGACCACCATTTTGTTCAATACACAATTGGCATCTCCGTACCATCGACTGTCGCACGCTTTGGAATATTCCTGGTGTATCCTGTATTGAAGTACATGCTGCTAAAATTCTTGCGGTTAAATCTTCCACAGATTCTACAGATGTTCCATAAACTATGAATTCAAGGTATTCCCACAAAAAAAGTCTAGTGAAGTTAAATCCGGAGAACGTGCAGGCCAATGTATAGGACCACGTCGACCTATCCACCGATCATGGAATGTTTGATCAAGCAATTGACGAACGATTCGTTGGAAATGGGCCGGTCATATTGATACCACATTATTTGACGAACCAATAGAGGTACGTCTTCAAGTAGCCCTGGTGAAACGTGTTCAAGAAACACTCGGTAGTTCTGCCCATTCAAACGGGGAGGAAGAAAATATAGTCCAATGATACGATTTCCGATAATTCCTACCCAAATATTCACTGAAAACTTTTGTTGATAGCCTTTTCAAAACATTCCATGCGGATTGATTTGTTGGAAATATGAACAGGATGTTCATACCATAAATGGCTTTTTCTACTATTGAAATATCCATCTCTTGTGGAACATGCCTTATCCGTGAATAGAACATATCTAGGAAAGTCGTTTGCTCCTTCATACATCCTCAAAAACCATTAACAAAAAAATCAACGAGGGCCATTGTAAGGGGGTCTCTCCCTCTACTATCAAACTTTGGCGCTTTTCACTATTCTCGGTTTTCCTCGGGCGCCACCTTTTGGTTTATAGTGGAAAATGCCACTTTTGCTCCGGGCAGACTCAGTGAATAAAGACACTCCAGGGGTCAGTATAGTCGTGACACTGTAACAGGGCCAGCAAGGCAGGCTTTAATTGCCTTCAACTGGGTTTCAAACCTGGGTGGCGACTGCGCACTAGATGTTTAAATTCTACTCAAGATAGTAAATGAAAGAATACTCTGAAAACAGGATAAACAGGTACATTAAATAACAGTATCAGGGCGGCTGATGTCAGCCTCAAGTTATTACAACAAATACACTCGAATGATTAGCACTAGTTACAGAAAAGTGGGGAGGATGTGTTCACGCAGGCGGGGCAAACGTAGCAACCAAAAGCCCTTGTGAACGGGGGGGGGTCGTACGGATTAGTATGCAAGCTCAAAAAATGGGTGCAAGGCAACAGCGGGTATCAAATGCAAGTTTTTACGGACGGCCAAAGCGAATAATTTCAATAGCACTGCGTAATGCTCCACGTGGGGCTGGCTTAACCTATTCTGACTAGCTGCTGTTAGCTTTTATTCTCCCACTCTGTCTTTCCTTGATGAAGACACGCCGGAGCGCATGAAGCTGAGACGTGAGAAACTGTCTACCCCTCCTATGCGACCTCCAACCGTGTTAACTATCATTTTAATTCTACTCACGACACGCCGGAGCGCAAGAAGCTGAGACGTGATAAATGTCTACCCCTTCTACGCGACCTCCAACCGTGTTTACTAATATTGTATTCCCTTAAAAACCGACACGCCGGAGCGCAGGAAGCTGAGACGTGAGAAATGTCTACCCCTTCTATGCGACCTCCAACCGTGTTCACAACTTTTTATTCCCCTTAAAAACCGACACGCCGTAGCGCAGGAAGCTGAGACGTGAGAAATGTCTACCTCTTCTTGCGACCTCCACCCTGCTTCCTATCTTTTGCCAAAGTCACACTAAAGCGCGCAGTTGAAACGAACTAAATGCCCACCGGGCTTTTACTGGGCTGACGGTCACGGGCTATCTCTGTCTACAAAGTCACGCCGGAGAGCAGGAAGTTGAGACGTGAGAAATGTCTACCTCTTCTGTGCGACCTCCACCCATGCTTTTAATTTAGCCAAATGTATTACATTACTAAAACTGCTCTTGTTGTAAAGGAAACCAAATGACTCACCGGGTCTGATTTACTGGGCTGACGGTCAAGCGCTATCACTCGGCGTACGTTGTGGTTCGTATCGGATCTCAAACACGACTAAAATTATCAGCGCCGCAATAAAGTGAACATGGGCCTCTGACGGCTATGGTTTGATCATGCGCAAATCACACCTGGGGTACTTACAAAATATTTCCGATACACAATATTTACCCAAACTCCGATCTCACTCCTTCGGTAAGGATCGGGGCGGTCGTGGACTGCTTTGGTCTTTGGCTCCCACTCTGGATACTAGTCGGACGCGTGACTGCTTCTGCTGGGCTCGGCAAGCTACTGAATCTTTGAAATATTTCGAAATGCAACTACAGTCGGCTTCCCCCTCTTTTGCGAAGGCCTCTCGACCGACTTATATGCGCGCGCCGTTTTGTCGATTGAGATCCAAATTATATTTTCATAGTATAAATACCCAGCTCGTAAAATCCTGCTGTGACGTCAGCTTGCGGCGTGCGCCTCTGTCTCGACTCAACTATACCCTCTGGCTTCTGGCGGACGACTGAATGTGCTCCGATCACTGCTTGTGAAATTCTCCTAAGTGGCAATCCACGTGATGTGACGTCAGTTCGGTAGCGTGTGCCTTTGGCTCGACTGGACTGCTGTCTGTCGCTTCTATCGGATGACTGAATTCTCTCGGCCGCCTTTGTAAATATCCCACCTGGCTCGGTACAAATGTTTTCTCGAGAGTCGTTGGCCAGGTAATACTCGCGCGTGCTATTTATATACGCCTCGCGGTATTAGCGTAATTTCCGGAAGGCGTTTAGTCTATTTATCAGGGTAGGCGTAATCCACGGATTTATCCCGAACACGAATGGTGTTTCTAGACCTATTATTACTGTCAAGATGAATTTAAATCCTTACAGGGAGCTTTTGGTTGATGAATATAGCGGGAAAATAGTAACTTCGTTACACCATAATCACCAGCATCTAGGGCCATCACCTTCTGTAGGCGAAATGGGTACAATAGTTATTCACGTGCTACCCGACTTACTGTTGATTGGGACACTTACGAAATAGCCCGAGTGCTGGTAGAAGGACCTGCTGCTGATCGTTCAAGAGTTGGTTCTTCCGTAACTCTTCTTGTTCTTTTCGCACCACAATGGTGTTTACTGAATTCAAAGCACCCCGCATATATATATATATATATATATATATGCATATATGCTGCTTACTTGAAAAATTGTGGTTCTAAACCTACAAAGTCAATATAGGTAAATAGATTGGCAGATCAAAATAAATGACAAACCTTCGCTAAGGGTACCTAATTCACTTTAACCAAGACTTTCTTGAAATCCACAACGTTTAAAAATGATGTGAAGTGTGATAAATTTCACAAAAACCGCACGGAAGAAATGACAGTTTTGTATAGCACGTCAGTTAGACGATAGGTCCGTTTTTCGATTTTTCAGCTGTTCTTTTGGGTTTTCCCAATTTTTTTTTAACTTTTCCTGTATTAGGACAAACAGAACACAAAAATAGTATTCAAATCGGTCGAACCGTTTTTGAGTTTTAGCGAGACTAACGAACAGCAATTGATTTTTATATATGTAGATATTGGCAGATTTCAGTGGTGTTGTTGTTCCATTCAACCAGAATACATTAATATTCACAAATAATGAATATTCATCCGACAATATTCTTAATAGACAAAATTAATCGATAAAAAACAATTCATTGGTCATAATAATGACAATGAATGTTTGCATCGAACACGTTTTTGGATCATTGTTTACCGAATGAAAAATTCTTCATTTTTCTTGAATAATAATATTATTTTATTTTATTTTTTCAGTTGCAGTAGTGGTAGCTTTCTTCATCTGTTGGGCTCCTTTCCACACTCAAAGACTTCTTGCTGTCTATTTGGCAACAGCTTCTCCATATATTCAAGAAATGTTCTTCAGTTTTTACCTGTATCTGATGTACGCCTCCGGAGTTCTGTACTTTGTGTCAACCTGCGTCAATCCTGTCCTATATCACATTATGTCGAATAAGTTTCGCAAGGCCTTCAAAGTAAGTAGCAGAATATAACTTGACTCTTATTTTTTGCGGATATCTATTTTTTTAGATGGTTATTTGTATATAATAACCATCAACTGAAAAGTAACTTTCAAATGATTATTTTTGTTTATATTTATGAAATACTTGTTTGGTGTATGAACGTAGTAACTCTTTTGACAAAGTCAGTGTAGTTAACCTACTGATGATGATAACTTAGTTGTCGAAATTCGCATATAGGTGTGAAGTGAACAAGTGTGGTGAAGGGGTTACTTAGGCAATTTCATGATTGTGTGACATTACAGCATCTAGCCAGTCTTCACGATTTTTGATAAGTCGAAACATTCACACATTTTTTGGAGATGTTGTTTTAGGAAACTCATCTGTTCCTCGATATTATTTGAGCCTGTTTGCCTCATGAGAATAACCAAGTCCATCCTAGACATTTTCAGAGTTTCCTTTTGAGACCCTGAAACAATTAAATAACTCCAGAAGGGGCAAAAAGTCGCAACTTAATCAAATGCGAATATTAGATGCTTATTTTTTTTGTATTTCCTCTCTCTCCTTTCGGTCAAATTTCTTGCATAGCTTTTTCTGCGATGTGATGCAACTTGTTGCTTTTTTACAAAATAGGTAATGTTCTTTTCGCTTTGGAGCGGAAAAAAATGTTTGATGTTTTTTAATTACAAAGTCACCACATATACAGAGTGGACCATTGAAAACGAAACAGCGGCTCTGTAGGTCGGCAGAACCGAATTATATGAAAACGCTCGGACACATCAACTACATTTTCGAGGGGGACATCGTTCGCGACCCCTAAATTTTTTAATGGCAACATATGGCAAGTGATACCTCATTTGAAAGGTATTTTCCTTCTTAATATCAAACAACAAAAATAAATTAATTCTATCGATTCGTTTTCGAGATATAGGAACTTGAAGTTGGGAAATAACTTTTTATTCACTCAATCAATAAAAACAATATCTGATAAAGCAACTGTCGCAATAATGATTGTCAATGAACAAAATGTTCAAACTGTCTATCACCCATTTCTATACAATAGTACAAGTTCTGTTCAAAACAAGACCTCACATTTCGTAGCATATATGGCGTTATTCGACGGCATTCTTCAATAATTCTCCTTCGTAAATCTTCCAGAGATTCTGGTTCAGTTGCAAAGATTCTGTTTTTCAAGTGACCCCACAGGAAAAAGTCGAGTGGGGTTAAATCTGGAGTTCTGGCTGGTCACTCTATAGAGCCTCTTCTTCCAATCCAACTTCCAGGAAACATTCTATCAAAAAAAGCCCTAACAGACTGTGCATAATATGGAGGGGGCCCCGTCTTGTTGAAATATCAAGTGGTCTTCATGGTAACGATCGCCATTTTCAATGATGTCTACTAATTGTGGATAAACAAATTCATTCAATAATTCCAAATGAGTTTCTCCTGTCAGGTTACCATCGAGAAATACTAATCCAATCAAACGGTCTCCAAAAATACCGGCCCAGACATTGAGTTTTTGGGGAGTTTGAGTATGGACTTCGTGGAAAACATGTGGATTGGCATCTGACCAATAACGACAATTATGACGATTCACAGTCGAATTCAAAAAGAATGTAGACTCATCAGAAAAGCAGATGTTAAAAAGGAAATTCTCATCAGCACCTATTCTCGTAGTCATAATTTCACAAAATTCCTGTCGCCTATCAAAATCATCTTCATTCAATTGGTGTACCACATGTATTTTGTAGGGGTGGAATTTATGATGTTTCAGGATTCGGCAGATACTGGTTCTACTGATATTGGTAACACTGGCCAATTTCCTTGTGCTCAATGTTGAGTCTGCATGAACTTGTCCTGGAAGTGCAACTTCAACAGCTTCATTTCTCAACGAAAATTCACGTTCTGGGTCTCGTTTCTTGTTGGCTCCTGATCCAGTTTGACGGAATTCTTGCACTAATTCTAGAACGTATTTTTTAGCAACAAGTTTATCTGGACGCGTTTCATTGAACAAATTAGCTGTACGGTTACCGCACTCATCATTCTTAAAAAAAATGTTATTATTTCAACTCTTTCCGCGATCGTTTGAACCATTATTGCGGAAAGATATTCAGCAGCTTTAGTCAAGTAATTCACTCTAATGTCGTTCAATCAAAGATCAGTTTGACACTGATAGGCGTCCACAATTGCGATTTGGCGAAAAAATTATCTCATACATGTTTTTGTTGTACTCGCATTTGAGTCGAATTCGAAAACGTCTTTTATGATTCTTAAAAACCTTAAAAAAAATTCGATCAAGTAAATGAGGATGAAATAAAAATTTGAAACGGAATTGCATGTTATTTGTTGGTAAACAGTTAGATCATTTAATTCCTTGACAATGATAATTATCTTTAAACAGTTGCATTGTTAGATGTTATTTTCATTGATTGAGTGAATAAAAAGTGATTTCCTGACTTCAAGTTCCTATATCTAGAAAACGAATCGATAGAATTAATTTATTTTTGTTGTTTGATATTAAGAAGGAAAATACCTTTCAAATGAGGTATCACTTGCCATATGTTGCCATTTAAAAATTTAGGGGTGGCAGTCAGAGCTCCGAGGGATGGAATGTATTTCGGGCGAATTTCATCGCGAACGATGTCCCCCTCGAAAATGTAGTTGACGTGTCCGAGCGTAAAACGCTTCGGCACTTTCACTTTATTTGTTAATATGGTGATCGTGGTTGAACTTTTACGCTTTTGTATAAGGTGGGCCATTGAAAGAACAGGTCTTGGTCGGCAGAACCGAATTATATTTTTATATAATTCGGTTCTGCCGACCCACAGAGCCGCTCTTTCGTTTTCAATGGCCCACTCTGTATAACAAAAAGCGTTAGGAAAGTTTTTACAACCACGATCAGCCATATTGAAAAGCGAATGAAAAGTACAGTTGAGCACTGCAATTCAAGGTTATATTAACTAGAAGAAAAGAAACTGCTGTACAGTTCACCAGAACTACCAACCTTATAACACAAAAATAGATTGCCAACTTAATAAAATTTCAATAATTAAAAATATTTTTTGTATCTATTGTTAAAAATAATTTATATTTATTTAATATGTTAACATGTGAGAAATTGTTGAGTGATACGACTTTTTTATTACTATTTTCCGAAATTATTATAAAAGTGTTTTCATCGTTGGCCTGTGTTATCCATATAGTTGCAACACCGAAGGGTAAATGATGTCACGCCGTTTGCTAGCCTTCTTAATAATTTTAGTATTTCATGAAATCTACAGACATAGGTCCAATCAGCGCCCACAATTCTAGTAAATAATTCTCAACTGCGTTCGATATAGCATTCTGAAAACGAAAGGAGGGGAAAACAGCTAATTTACTCAAGAGAGTGGAAAACGCTGGAATAATAAATAAAAAAAAAATTAAAGACAAGCTTTCATTCAAATGAACTGAAAAGTAAGAAATAATTGTTTTGGAGGTGTGACGTAGGTTATTCCGTGAGTTATAGTTTCAAAAGCTTGTCGCGCAAAGTTTTAAGTACGAATACGAAAGCGACAAGCTTTTGAATCTATATTTTTGTTAAAGCATCTTTATTATGAGGCCTTTTTTCTTTAAGTTCTGAGCTATCTACTCCTTCAATGAGGGGACTTGGTGTGTTGGTCTTCTATTAGAAACCCTAGAGAATAGTAATTGAAATAAAACGTACTTGGAAGCTCTTGAAAAGTTACTTTTTGTATTATTTCATCTGTCAATGGATACAAAAGAAATATGAACAAGATAAATTTCAACGCAAATGATTAGACTCTAAACAAAATATAACTTTGAACATATACAGTGTGACCCATTTAAAATGGAACCACCCCCGTAGAATACGCATTTTTCAGTCAATCAAAATTTTTTTTTCAATATTAGGCATCAAAAACTGTATTTTGACTCAAATTTTCATAACTTTAGTTCCATTTCCAAGGCACTCTATGGTTTTTTCTTTGTCAAAAACGGCAAAAGTTCATTGGGCAATTTTGTTTTCAAATTTGACTACCCTACTGGATTCGTAGTCGTTATAAATGAAAAACATCAAAATTTCATGAATAAATATTGGCTACCAACGAAGTTACAACAACTTTAATTTTTGAAACAAAGTATTTGATTATAATTTTTATTTAGATTATAGACATATTTGAAATCTGGCAACACTGCCGATACAAAGTAGAACACCAGTGAATTTGTACAGCAAAAATCCGAAGTCAATAGCTCATTCCGTACTACAGTTATAACTCCTGAAAGTATGGTAATGTGAGCGATTCGTGGTGTACTAAATCACAGCCTACTATTGATTTAGTACAATACCTATGCCTTATGTATTAGTCCAGCTTTCCTCAAATTATTGATACCTTCTCTAAAAGCTTGTTTCAATTGAGTTTTGCAGAATTTAAAAGGAACATTTTTTGTCCTGCTTTCTGTTTTATTATTCAATAAATAATTTTGATACTTTAAAACTTGATTCGGTTCATTTCGTTTTTATCGGCTATGGAAGACTGCATAACTTAAAAATGAATTTTTAATTTTCTGTTATTTTCGAATACACTTATAACCTAAACTTAAATGAATTATTTTAGGGGAATATAATTTACAAATCCAGTGGCGTAGTCAGATTTTTATTACAAAATCGCTTCCACCACAAATCGCTCACATTACCATACTTTCAGGAGTTATAACTGTAGAACGGAATGAGCTATTGACTTCGGATTTTCGCTGTACAAATTTCCTGGTGATCTTCTTTGTATCGGCAGTGTTGCCAGATTTCAAATATGTCTATAATCTAAATAAAAATTATAATCAAATACTTTGTTTCCAAAATTAAAGTTGTTCTAACTTCGTTGTTAATCAATATTTTTCTCTGAAATTTTCATGGTTTTCATTCATAACGACTACGAATCCGGTGGTGTAGTCAATTTCAAAACAAAAATTGCCTAATAAACTTTTGCCGTTTTTGACGAAGAAAAAAACCATAGAGTGCCTTGGAAATGTAACTAAAGTTATGAAAATTTGTGTCAAGATACAGTTTTTGATACTTATTATTGAAGAAATTTGTATTTGAGAATGATTGGAAAATGCGTATTCTACAGGGGTGGTTCCATTTTAAATGGGTCACACTGTATAAACAAACGCAAAGTACATACCTTCAGATGAATCCTCCATAGCATGCATTTGATTCTTCAAAACAGAGCTGAAGTTTTGGTCAACAACAATTATATTTTATTCCGCGTCGATTGAGAAAACTGTCAACACGTGAATTGAAAGCGAATTTCAGTTCCAAATTCGAAAAAAATTAAATGCATTAATACACTATCGGTGCGTAAATTTACTAGACTGACGTTTGATAGTATATTATTCAACGAGCGAGAAATGTGGCCATTGCCCGTGAGAATGAAGTTTGTCGACGCGAGCCGAAGGCGAGCGTCGTAAATCATTCGAGCGAATAATGGCTATTTCATGCGAGCAGAATACTATACTTTTTCTGTGACTTATATCAGGACTATTTGAAAATAAGATTCATTTGTGAAGGAAATCCTGAAAGAGTGTAATTCATTTAATTGCATAGTAGGAAGTTTTTATTGAATGAAAAAATCTATAATTATATTTCGAAAAATTTCATAACATAAACAAAATCATTCTTTGTTAATGAAATTAATAGTAAAATAGTAACTGAAGGTATCGAGGATTCTATATTCAAATTCACATTTCCATTTTTCATTTCTGAAGTGTTCTGTGCAATACATGTTTATGAGATGTTGCTGGTACTGGTAGACGGTTTCATTGAACCCAATATTTTTTCTGCAGTATTCATTTATTTTTTAATCGAATCATCTATGTATCCTTCCGCCACAGATGTTGACTCCCACCCTCCATGCCTCTTCAAAGGAGTCTCCACCCGCATCCACTAGCAGGGTGGCAGATGATCTACGAAAGGTGTAACCAGTATATAAGTTCTGGATTTCGAAGTTTCAAAAAT
This sequence comes from Gonioctena quinquepunctata, assembly GCA_018342105.1. Lineage (NCBI taxonomy): Eukaryota > Metazoa > Arthropoda > Insecta > Coleoptera > Chrysomelidae > Gonioctena > Gonioctena quinquepunctata. Next base: position 104,244 of record JAFIRS010003406.1, read on the forward strand.
GTTGCGATTTGTTTTCCCATGGCTCCAAATGTATTTATTCCAATTCTTTGAAAGGTGCATTTGCCTTTCTGATAATTCAAAAAAATAAATCGAATCTGTTAATATATTACCCGGTCGTAGCATGATATATTTAATACAAATATGGCGAAAAGGCTCAGTTATGGTGAACTTCCGAACAATTTTTGTTTTGGTGTTTGGTATTGTGATTAATATAGCCAATCCAAGATCTTTCAAGTCCCCTATTTTCATAGAGTGCATTTCATTCGCACGACATGCTCCCATGATTCCCATGATCAGTAAAACCTAAAAGAAAGGTACATAAGAAATATTTCCAATTTTCGTTATTTTATTCAATTTCAAACAGTTTGATAATTGTTAAATCAGTGGTTGGAAAAGAAAAAAAACCTCACCGGCGACGGCGTGATTCAAACTCACGATCACTGGATTGTCTGAAGCTATGTGCTACCGAGGTGCTTGCAAATTAAAGTGATATGAAGCTATTCAAGTTCCTAACTAGGTTCTCTCATTTTGTTAAGTGAACTCTTGAAAAAATATCAATTTCTTACCTTTGTCGAAAGATATATTTCGTCAGGTGCTTTGTTTATGAATGAATTTATTTCATCTGGGGTGAATGTTTGAGCCTTTCTCGGTATATAACCATCGCATTTGCGTTTAAAAAATGCACGTAATTTTGAATAACGTTCTATGTTGACGTCGTGGTTGATTAGGATGGTACTTCTTAACATTGAATATTGTGTCCAAAGCGAGGACGATTTATATTTTTCAGCTAATTGGGAAAAATATGCTAGAAGTACATTCTCCGAAAACGAATTCACATTATTAACCGACGAAACCAAAAAGGAGGAGATTCTCTAGTCGACGCCTAATTTTTTTTTATGTATGATCACGCATAACTTTTTACTGAGACGTCCGATTCCGATAATTATTTTCACAGTGGATAGGGTGTACTTCGAAGGTGGTCCCATTCGAATTCAAAAGATGAAATCCACCCCTAAGGGTAGCAAAATGAAGGACATTGATCACTCACCCTCTGAATTCTGTTCCGTTAACCGATTCTATCAGGATTTCAAATGGAATTATCCACCCTTACGGGTAGAAAATAGGGGATATTTGATTTTTAACTTGTGAACATTGGTAAACATATGTAGTTGACAATGACAGATCGCTAGTGTCATTATCACAATCAATATATTCTATGAGAGGATGGAATGATATACAAAGTGATGAAATAAACTAATCAGAACAACAAAAATAATTTATATTACAACAAATAGTAAAAGTAGATTATCATATTATTTAACTGGTAATAGTTGAAGTAAGGTGGGTAAATAAGTAAGTGAGTATTTTGGGAATAATAAAAAAACAAGCAGTTAGTAATTAGTAGATTTCAGCCACAAAAAATTGAAAAATAAAAACTTTTTAACAAAAAATTAAACCGACGAAATACGGAACTGAAAAGTAAAAAATAAAATAAACCTTCTTAGTCTCAATAACTAAGCTCCTAAACGAATGTAAGTAACGAATTTTGAGTCGGCGCCAAACAAACAATCAACGAAGATCATTAAATTACTTCAAAAAAATTATCAGAATGTCACCGCCTTACCTAATTCATTTGCTTGTTTGTTTGGCGCCAACTCAAAATTAGTTACTTACATTAGTTTAGGAGCTTAGTTATTGAGACTGAGAAGGTTTATTTTATTTTTAACTTTTCAGTTCCGTATTTAGTCGGTTTAATTTTTTGTTAAAAAGTGTTTTTTGTTTTTCTGCCAATCCATGAAAATTGCATATATCGTCTCATATTTTTTTCTGGATTTATTTGGTAATAGAAATAGAAATTTCTGGTGGGGTACACTCGTTGTCACTTTCCGAATCCATCTTTTTCTTCTTGTTCTCCGTTAGAAACTATAATATTTTACAAAACGAACTGTCAATTCAATGATTATGACGTTTGAGAACAAATTTGAAGTTGTTAAATTCTCAAGGCATACTTGCGAATGGAAACAATTCAAACACACCTGCACAGTAATGAATATGCTCATCTGTGATTGGCTTCAAAGTGTTGAGTAATGAATCTGGTTCAACTGTGATTGGTTCGAACCTGTTGAGTAATGGATCATTACATACTCGGGGACGAAACTAGAGTTCATTACTCATCAAGAAATGGTCATATAAATGACGCTTTTTTCAATAGTCATAGAAAAAGTCAATTGTAGAATACCAACTGATAGTTGGGTAATATGATTTTCAGAATTAATATAATGTTTTATGCATGTAGACCCCACTGTAGGGCGGGAATAGGTGGACTTGAGATGAACTTCAGATAAAAATTCCATTTAAATCGATTAAGGTAAAAGCACAATATTCCGCCGTAGTTAAGGGTTTTTTGAGTTTGAGTTCAAATATTAGAAAAACAGATTTAGTTATATCATGCTTGGCATTTTTAGGAAGTGAAATGATATGTTCTGAAATATAGGCATATATTTTTTTTACATAATATAATGTCTTTTTTGGTTAATATATATATATTTTTTAAATGTCAAAATCTCCTATTTCCGACGTAAATTTTTGACTTTGACCCTAATTCCGATCTAAGAGGTCCCTAATTCCGACACATTTTTTTTTATTTTTTTTTATTTAAAATATGGTTGTAATTAACACAAAAAAACATTAAATACGAGGAAAATATGCAGAACGATATATTTCTTAAAGTAATAAAGATATTACATCATTAAAAAATAATCCTTTTATGATAAAAAAAAACACAAATTTGTAACAACTTGAAAGTATTTAAGTTATAAGTACTGGAAATGTGTACCTAAGTATTTCATTGAGAAGAATATTGCACTTTTAGTCCATATCTTTTATCTCAGGAACAGAGTAAAATCCTCTCTCATTTATAAGACGAGGAGTACTTATACGAGAAACAATTTCATCTTCTTCGTACCAGATGACATCCTCAATAGTTGGCCATCTCCAATGTATCCCAATTCGTTCCAAGGCCTTAATAAAAAATTTGGTTTTGTCTCTGTCAATAACTTGTCCAGGAAAATATTTATTTTCATATATAATAATCACGTAATCATATTTTTGATAACCGCATTCACTTTCTACCTGTTCGTCTTTTGCTTTGTCTGAATTCATTGTAATATCTTCTGATTTTTCTTCTAACTGTTCTTTTCCGGTCGCTACGTTCTCATGTTCTCTATCAATTTGTGCTTCTTCTGCTTGCGGTTGTTCTTGGTTTATTTGTTCTTGGTCTACTTCTTTTGTAGGTGCCATTTTGCTGAAAATAAAAAAAAGAAGTACTTGAGTATCAAAACGTTTATTCATTCATTTATTCAGTTGTTCATTCATTCATTCATTCATTTATTATTCATTCATTCATTCATTCATTCATTCATTCATTCATTCATTCATTCATTCATTCATTCATTCATTCATTCATTCATTCATTCATTCATTCATTCATTCATTCATTCATTCATTCATTCATTCATTCATTCATTCATTCATTCATTCATTCATTCATTCATTCATTCATTCATTCATTCATTCATTCATTCATTCATTCATTCATTCATTCATTCATTCATTCATTCATTCATTCATTCATTCATTCATTCATTCATTCATTCATTCATTCATCCATCCATCCATCCATCCATCCATCCATCCATCCATCCATCCATCCATCCATCCATCCATCCATCCATCCATCCATCCATCCATCCATCCATCCATCCATCCATCCATCCATCCATCCATCCATCCATCCATCCATCCATCCATCCATCCATCCATCCATCCATCCATCCATCCATCCATCCATCCATCCATCCATCCATCCATCCATCCATCCATTCATTCATTCATTCATTCATTCATTCATTCATTCATTCATTCATTCATTCATTCATTCATTCATTCATTCATTCATTCATTCATTCATTCATTCATTCATTCATTCATTCATTCATTCATTTATTCATTTATGCATCTATTCATTTATGCATCTATTCATTTATTTATCTATTCATTAATTTAGGCATACAAAGGCCCAATATACAATCAAACAAAATATTTTGAAATTAAAATATTTCAAACATTACTTTTTCATCTAGGTATATGAGCCCATTTAAGGCGGAATTACCTCCTGGATGCTTATGCCGACGTATTTTTAAGGTTCTGTCAGATTTGTGTCAATAATTATTTTGAAAAAAAACAAATAGAAATAAAATTTTAAACTTACTTTTTACCTAAATTAAGAGTTTTTTTTTAGTTTTATTGAACATTTAAAGTTTGTTGTGGGTACAGCTATTATTAAAGAAAAATCCTCTTGGGACACATTCTTTTAACATAAAAAACTTAGTTTTCTAGTGAGAAATCTATACGACGTATTTTGCTCTTAGCATATATTAAGGCCTAATTTACAGTTCAGAAATATTTTTTTTTCCAATTGCAGTTCAAATAGGTTTTAAAATTTGATTTGAATACAACAGGAGAGAATCCTTATTTTGACGTATTACGGCGACATTAGCTCTGGTAACAAAAACGGGCCCTTATTCCAACGTATTTTTTTGAACGTATTTGTTAAAGTTTGTGTCAAAATAATAAACCAAAACCAATAAAAATTCATTTTTAAAACCATTTCCTTGACATAAAAGAAAAATGCAACCCGCTTGGGTGAACAAAACTTTTAATTTTCGAAATATTTTTAATCACTTTAATCGATCTACTTACCAAAATGGAGACCTTTCTTCACTCACTGTGACAACAGACAGACCCAATCGGAATTAAATGCAAACTAGATCCAAACGAGAGTGGCTTACCCCACCACTTTGGCACTGTTGCGCAATCTAAAAAATTCTGTAACGGATACATTTGATCGCGTTCAGATATTCGTTGCCAGTTTAAAGAAATTGACTGACAAAGTTTGCCTTATGAAATAGGGCGGGATTAGGGCTCGATTCTGCATACGTCGGAATATGGTGCTTTTACCTTAATACCTCTGCTGCCGATTTATGATAAAGGAAAACTCATTTGGCCCTCCAAAGTTATTGATGTATTTTTTTTTTCAGAACACATTCCGAGAGGTGTGCGGATGCAAGGAAAAAAACAGAGGATACTACTCTTCCATACGAAGAGTATCCCCCGAATCGAGAAACGTACAGAGGTCAATGTCGGAAGTCACTAGCTCCAGTCCGGGTTTGAAAACAGCTAATTCCAAAATGAATAGGAACAACTCCAAAATTTCCACTACGAGCAGAAGTAGTTTCATGTCGACCTCAAGTAGGGGTTCTTCCCTGTATGACAGAAACAAATGCCTAGCTTTCGAAAATGGAAAAAGCGCAGAACCCGTGGGAAAGAAGTTTTTCATTTTGCCATTGAACCTATCCAGAATTTTCGGTGGAAAAAGATCTAACCAGACCAATAATGCTACAATAAGTAACTCCAGTTTGAAGGATACTGATGTGACAGAATTCAATAATTCTGATCTTGTTAGCAATATGTTGCAAATAAATGAAGATATCATGTACTCCCTAGTTTTTGTTCGTGAGGCATCTAACTTTCATTTATTGGGCTCATTGCCAATTCTGTTTCTGTACCCTCCCTGAAAAGATAACACTGGTCCGCAACTGAAAAGCTGTTTGATTATTTTGCAAAATGCAAAATTCTCTTCAAATTTAGCAAATTTTCCCCAATTTTTTGTATTTTTTTTTATCTTAGGGTTTTTAACTAAAGGACCTCGCACCGCATCAATGGGAAATTTGCTTTCGGTGAATTTGCTCGAATTTTTTATATATTGAAGAACTCTTGATGCTGATCAAATGTCTCGATTGTACCACCGCTCTAAATTCAACAGTTTATATTATATAGGGTGCTAAAGATAACTTTTCCAAAATTTCAAATGGCCATTGTGAAGAGACTTTTTGAATATATAAACCAAAACGAGTATGCGTCGATTGTTCATACGGCCGATTTTAATACACTATAGAGAACAATGCACGTTCAGACGATATACAGGGAGAGTCCAAAGATTTCCAAAAAATTGTGCAGTGGAATTTCATTCATTTTCAGATATTTTGTAGGATACCAATATCAATTGCGATTGATGACATTAGCATCTCCTGAATTAAACTGACATATCTATTATGTATTTCTCATGAAACTACACCAGTCCTGCTTATTGATATTTCCAAATGCCTGAAATTCCGGAAAAGTCGGTTACAAACTCGATCGTTTACGGTGAAAGTTCACTCTGCAGATACTATACAGGGTGGATAAAAAACTAGTGACCGTTACTGATAATTTCCTCGAAGTAGTTATGTTTGATATTGATTTTATTCGTCACATCTGTTGAAAGATTTTGAACAATTTTCTCTGGAATATTTTGAATGATATGTATTAACCTATATACTATCAGTAGTAGAACGACTCGAGTGAAGGTGAAGGAATCTCGAAAAATATAAAAAAACAAAACCATTTAATAAAAATATTATAGGTAAGTGAATATGCTCATATTTCATTACAAAAATGTTTCGTACCTATACAGAGTGTATCACATTCTCGTAACAACAATCAATTTCAATATTCCTTGAAGAATCTATAGATTTCAGATATATAATGCTTATGGAATTTTAGAATAAACCACAATCGACTTCCCACCAATGACTAGCAAAACTACCAATTCGCAGAACATACTCGTTACTCGAATTCACACCTCAATTGGTGAAATGTCGATTGATTGATAATTGAAACTCCTTGTATATGGAAAGGAATACATGTTTAGTAGCCTGCTGTGAACCATTTGTTGCCAATATAATCTCATATAAATGCTTTCTTTATTACGAAAAAATATGAACCCACACTTTCCATTTGTAAGCCGGCACTGAGTGCATTTGGAAAGTACCCACACTTGGAGAGGAGATGTACTAGATGCAACTTTAGTTTGGTCAGAATGGCTCTGGTTTGGAATGACATATAGCAACCATATCCATTTGTTTAACAAATACTGAATTGTCATTTTGCAATCATTGCATATGTTGAGTTCTCATTGAAGTCATATCAATTATTGAAAAAATGGCTAATCGTCACCGATTGAATTGTTTTACGTGTGATGTTATATTCAATACCCAAAATATAGCGCGACTTGATGGATAACCAAATGAATTGAAACGAGAAATTGCCATTGAAAAACGCGTCCAAAGGGGACTTCCACATGTCGCAGAAATTGATGGAAATAGATTCTGTTTGACATGCAACCAATCAATTATTCAAGAGATTCATCACCTTCAAGAAGATCCAGGATGTTTGAGATTGAATATTTTGACACAATCCTCAAGGCACACTTGTCTCATTTGCAATGGTGTAGCTGATCTTATTATTATTTTTTTAATCAAATTATTATTGGGTTCTGTTAATTAAAACTAGAATCAATGGAAGAGGGATTTTTTCTTTATTCATTAAATGCATTCTAGCAGTAGATTCCGGAGAGAAACCCTTCACAATCAAGTCTTTTTTAATCTCCTCACAATTTATAAATTCAGGAAGAGAGAATTAGTGCACATAATTTGTCCAAAGGATCCACCCTAAAGGAAGGTCAACTCTTCTTTCATTTACCCCTATGTATTACCATTCAGAGTTATAATTGATAATAACTTGCGATCTGAACAACTGATTTTGGGACAGGGCCTGGCTTGTTAGGTTGCAGAAAGTCTGAAAGTCTGAAGTCAAGTGACTTGGATGGCCGACCACCTGCCAAAAGAAACTCGCGTTGAAAGTACCTACAACTGCAGCGTAGTAGCATGTAACATTTCGCAGGTGTTATATCAATGAACACGAGATACATCGAAAAGTATGCCGTCCTTCGGAGGAGACATTGAGCTGGTGGTGCCGAGTGCATAGATTTTGAGCTCTGTTCGAAATTCCAGAGGATTAGGCAAAAGGACCCCGCACATTGCTTCATGTGAATTTGGCTGAATTTGGTATGTTGTAGTTCTTGATGGGCTGATCAAAAGTGTTTATAGCCACAGAACTGAAAAATGGACAGTTTTCGAGATATGGAGCTTCAAAAATTGTTTTTTCCATTTTTCGAAGTATTTGCTCATCAATCGGAGAGCTCTAATTTCTGGTTGGCATGGAATTTGGATGTTCGGAGCCCAGAACCCGACTGAGAAATGGTCTTTCTCAGTTATATTAGGCACCGCCATCGATAATTTTTCATACACTGCTCCACACTGACTATGAAATGAGATACAAATCCAAGATCTTCCATACATCTTTTCATGCTACAAGATAACGCCAGAATAATTTACAGTTCCGAGAAACGACATATTTTGGGTATTTTTTGAAGAGAGGCCATAACAATTGAATCCGAATATATCTGATGTCCAATAATATCAAATATGTTTTCCAAAATGTTCATAACGAGGCTCAGCGAGCTGTAATGGGGGAAAATGGGAAAATCATAATCACATGTCCTCAGAGATAACAATTGTGATCACTATTGATGTTAGTTACATATGATATGTGATTCGTTTCGCACGAATCTCGATAATCTGATAATGGGGTGCCAAGACATTTTCCTCAGAATGGCTCGAAATGGACGATTTCACAGACAAACGAATCCGTGAAAATGTCTGCATCTTTGATACCTCGTAGTAATTTCCAGGTAGAATGGGGAAGTCCACGTGTTGGAAGGAGCAAATGAAAGGTCGCAGAGGAATTGCTTCAGCGATCACGATTGCCCAATGTTGTGCAAGCTCGGCAATGAATTTACATTCAGATTGCTCATCGCCGGTGTCTTGTGACACTAATTGGTCGTCTGACAGCTCCTCGTCACTTTCCATCTTCTTCAATTACAAATATCAAACACAGCTCAACCAAACGTTAAATCAAAACTCCGAGTACAACTTCTAAGTGCGTATATGTACAAGCATATACTCTCATATGCTCGGGTAAACTACTATAATAATATTAAACGCACTATGATCCTTTGAGGAATGGAAGATGGATACCCTTGAATCAACAGCAGGTGCCACACTTCCCAGAATAAGTATGGGCTATCTAAGAGATCTCACTATCGGTGTTTACCAGGTTGATTAAGCACCATCTTATGTACAGGATAAACTCCAGAGAGAACAGCAGGAAATATTCCAACTCTATGAGTTACTTAAGGAACCTGGATTTTTGAGAGTAAGAGCTTATTCCAGAAATTATCGCATATACAAAACGGGTGCCAGGACCGTCGGATGATGTGCTCACGTTGCTAGTATTTCATGCTTTCTTGGTTATTCTCGCCATAACCAAGGAGTCAAATATATAAATACCAGTTTATTAAGCCATGTGCTCGATGCCGCCGAAAAAATGAACCAGATAAATCCCAATGATATGATGATGAATGAATAAGGAAGTATTCACCGAACCAACGATTGAGTACTTAGATAGGAAGTGACATTGCGTAAGAGGCTTGATTTTTCCTTTATATTGTTAAGAAGGTACATGATTGTGTTACGTTCGTTGATAGAGTTTTATGTTAGCAAATAATTCATTTCGCCTTCGATTTGATTCATAATATTTCAAATGATTTCTTGCGATTGCGAAGATAGTTTATAATTGTTTTTTGTTTATTATTATTATTTTGTTTATTATCATTATTGTTATTATTATTATGAATGTTACTCCTATTATATTGTTTTTGATTGATCTACTCATTCATTTTGCCAACGATCATATTAATAGATAGTATTCATTCGTATGTGTAAACTTCAATGCAACATTCATTAACAAATATAGTATTTTCAAGAATTCGGGGGTAAATATCGAAAGTTCCATTCATAGTGTGCTTCAAACACCTGAACTTCCCCCATTCTACCTGGAAAGTACTATAAGGTAGCAAAGATGCAGACATTTTCAACCGACGAAACCAAAAAGGAGGAGGTTCTCTAGTCGACGCGTATATTTTTTTATGTATGACCACCATAACTTTTTACTGAGACGTCCGATTGTGATGATTATTTTTTCAGTGGATAGGGTGTACTTCGAAATTGGTCCCATTTGAATTTAAAGGATGAAATCCACCCCTAAGGGTAGGAAAATGAAGGATATTGATCACTCACCATCTGAATTCTGGTCTGGCATAACTTTGTACTGGGTTCTTCGATTTGGATGATTCTTCCCTTATTAGATAGAGTATACCTCATAGTTGATCAAATTTGGATTTCGAATGGAATTTTCCACCCTTATTGGTAGAAAAATAGGCGATAATTGAATTTTCACTTGTGAACATTGACACACACATGTAGTTGACAATGACAGATCGCTATTGTCATTATTTTTGTTCTCCTATATCCGTCACAATCATTATATTCTATGAGAGGATGGAATGATATACAAAGTAATTAATAAACTAACCAGAACAACAAAAATGATTTATATTACAACAAATAGTAAAAGTAGATAATAATATTATTTAACTGGTAAAAGTTGGAGTAAGGTGGGTAAGTAAGTATTTTGGAAGTAATCAAAAAACAATACGGAACTGAAAAGTAAAAAATGAAATAAACCTTCTTAGTCTCAATAACTAAGCTCTCAAACGAAACGAATGTAAGTAACTAATTTTGAGACGGCGCCAAACGAAAAATCAAAGAAGATCATATAATTACTTCAAAAAAAATATCAAAATGTCACCGCGCAACTTGACGCCATCATTTTACGCCTTACCTAATTCATTTGCTTGTTTGTTTGGCACCGACTCAAAATTAGTTACTTACATTAGTTTAGGAGCTCAGTTATTGAGACTAAGAAGGTCTATTTTATTTTTTACTTTTCAGTTCCGTATTTCGTCGGTTTAATTTTTTATTGAAAGGTTTTTACGGATTCGTTTGTCTGTGAGATCATCCATTCCGAGCCATTCTGAGGAAAATATGTTGGCACCCCATTGTCAGATTTCGAGTTTGTGAGAAACAATCACATATCATATGTAAATACATCAATAGTGATCACAATTGTTATCTCTGAGGATATATGATTATGATTTTCCCATTTTTCCCCATTACAGCTCGCTGAGCCTCGTTATGAACATTTGGAAAACATATTTGATATTATTGGACATCAGATATATTCGGATTCAATTATTATGGTCTCTCTTCAAAAAATACCCAAAATATGTCGTTTCTCGAAAATGTGAATTATTCTGGCGTTATCTTGTAGCATGAAAAGATGTATGGAAGATCTTGGATTTATATCTCATTTCATAGCCAGTGTGGAGCAGTGTCTGAAAAATTATCGATGGCGGTGCCTAATATAACTGAGGAAGACCATTCCTCAGTCGGGTTCTGGGCGCCGACCATCCAAATTCCATCCCAACCAGAAATGAGAGCTCTCCGATTGATGAGCAAATACCGCAAAAAATGGAAAAAATCCATTTTAAAGCTCCATATCTCGAAGACTGTTCATTTTTGAGCTTTGTGGCTATGGACACTTTTGATCAGCCCATGAAGAACTACAACATACCAAAAATTCAGCGAATTTCACTGAAAGCCATTTCCCATTAGTAATGTGCGGGGTCCTTTCCCAATGGCAGAAGTGTCCTCACCGGGGTCGGTATAGAGCCCTGGTAGCAGGAGGAGGCCGATGTTAAATTTATAGAAAAACAACCTATTTTGATTTCCTTCACAGTAAGACATGACAAATTAAAAAAAATTCTAATGATTTAAAAAAGTTTTTATTCGATACCTGTAGGACACACCTTATTATCGCACTTCTAACCGGCTTTACAGTGTCTTCGTGCAGAATTTATATGCATGAGATATTAATACACCTCTTGTATCATGAATAATTATTGTCCTCTCGCCGTCGTCGATCGATAACATCCTGCTCCCTTTTCTCATTACGTTCATCCAATATATCACACGTGAAATGTGCCAGTGTTGATATTGAGCTACATGTGGTCTTCCAAAACTCTGATTGAACTTCAAAGGTAGCAGTAGCGAAGTTGCTTTGGCGGGAAAACTGTACTTGGCTGACAAACTACTAGTTATAGTCTAGTTAACAAGTGCTTTTTAGGTCAAAATTTTTTCGCATTCTCCGAAAATTATGATTGAAGTGTCATTCGATTCGGAATGGCATGTAGATATTTTTTGGGAAAATGCTAAGGCCGCTCGCAAAAATTGCAATAGTTATAACAATTGAGTGAAGAAAAAAGTGGGGTTTGGTTTTTCGCCAATATCTCAAAAACTTTGCAAAATAATCCAAATTTGAAAAAAGAAAAAAAAAGAGTAGGAAATTTCCTGAAAAAATTCAAACTCCCGGAACTGTAGGACTAATATTTATAATTTTCCCAGAGGGTTGAAAATACGCCCGAAAACGGGTACTCCGGTTTGCGAAAGCCACGTCCCCATCGGACCTTTAATGAATAAATATTATTTAAACTTATCAAATATGAAAATTTGAAATTGAAAAAAATCAAGCCGCCTGCAGGATAGATCAATAAACAATAATCCGTAGTCCAAAAAAATTTATCGCGATTTTTCAATAAGTTATCCATTAGTTAATTAACACTTTTTTGTAGCACGAACATTAACATTGCAAGTGCGATAATTGTTAAACTATTAATCTGAGAATGTTTTCCTCTCATGGAGCTATTTCTCAAAAGTCTAAGGATAGATTCCTGTTGGAAAAATTGAAAAATTGGTAATTTCCGTTTTGTTATTAACAATTTACTAAGGGGAAAAATTATAAAGCTTCATTAAACATTGAAAAAAACTTTTTTTTTATAATATTATAATTGATCCGTTTTCTTATGATCAGAAGCTACTCAAAAATAATTTTTAATAATTTTTTTCTCCTATTGTTTAAAAAATTGTTATAAACAAATGCGTTGTTTTGATTATAAAAAAAATTATTCATTTTTTATATAAATTTTTTAAACATTTGAAATAACATTTTTTTTACCACTTGTTATGAAAATTAAAAACCATTTTTTTAAATCATTATTTATCTTGGTCTTTATATTAAAAAAAACATTTATTATTTAAATTTTCATTGTTTATTTAATAAACAATTTGTTATAAACAAATGAATTATCTCTTTGTATTTTTTTTCTTTTTCTACTCAAAAAAAACAAAAACAACCATTTATTATTTTTAGAAAAACAAAATATTTATATTTTTTATTGAACTTTAAATTTTCTGTTCTCTTTCATTCACCACTCTGACCTGGTTTTTTATGTTTAATTTTATTATAACTTTTAACTAATGGAGATACAAGGAAAAAATTTGAGACTTATTTATTCTTTATTGATTAAACAACAAATTGAGCCGAAATTTGAAGCTCTCACTCAATTATTTATTTAATTCATACCATTTGTTCATAAGAATAATCTTTCAGAAAAAAAGAATTCTACAATATTTTATAAATAAACTTACTTGAATTAAATAACATTTCTAATCAATTTTTAGTTACTAAGATGCTTAGGCTAATAAACTTGGAGATTTTTTTTTCAAACTTATTTTTATTAATAATTAAAAAAATTACCGAGCAAAACTAAAATTTATAAGCTAAAATTGTTGATAAATATACGTTAGATAAAAAGTTGTATGGTCATAGTTATATTAGTTTATGAGATATTTAGACATAAAAGTAGAAAACAGTTTTGGCTTAATTCATCAATAAAGAATAAATAAGTCAGGAATTTTATCCTTGTATCTTCATTAGTTAAAAAGTAATAATAAAATTGAACATAAAAAACCAGGTCAGAGTGGTGAAATGAAAGAGAGCGGAAAATTTAAAGTTCAATAAAAAATATAATTATTTGTTTTTCTAATAATAATACATGGTTGTTTTTGTTTTTTTGAGTAGAAAAAGAAAAAAAATACAAAGAGATAATCCATCTGTTTATAACAAATTGTTTATTAAATAAACAATGAAAATTTAAATAATAAACGTTTTTTTTTAATATCGAAGACCAAGATGAATAATGATTTAAAAAAAAATGGTTCCTTAATTTTCATAACAAGTGGTAAAAAAGAATGTTATTTAACAAATGCGTTTTCAAGCAATACATTTTTTTTTAAATGTTTTTTTTTTCAAAAATCATAATTGTCATCAAAGATTATGTTATAATAAAAAATCCAAATTATCTCATAAACAACGCATTTGTTTATAACAATTTTTTAAACAATAGGAGATAAAAATTATTAAAAAACATTTTTAAGTAGCTTTTGATCATAAGAAAACGGATCAATTATAATATTATGAAAAAAAAGTTTTTTTCAATGTTTAATGAAGCTTTATAATTTTTCACCTTAGTAAATTGTTAATAACAAAACGAAAATTAACAATTTTTAAATTTTTCCAACAAAAATCTATTCTTAGACCTTTGAAAAATAGCTCCACGAAAGGAAAACATTCTCAGATTGATAGTTTAACAATTATCGCATTTGCAATGTTAATGTTCGTGCTACAAAAAATTGTTAATTAACTAATGGATAACTTATTGAAAAATCGCGATAAAAATTTTTGAAACACGGATTATTGTTCATTCATCTATCCTGCAGGCGCCTGAGTTTTTTCAATTTCAAATTTTCATATTTAATAAGTTTAAATAATATTTATTCATTAAAGGTCCGAAGGGGACGTGGCTTGCGCAAGCCGGAGTACCAGTTTTCGGGCGTATTTTCAACCCTCTGGGAAAATTATAAATATTGGCCCTACAGTTCCGAGATACGGAACTTTTTCTTAGGAAATTTCAAATTTGAATTATCTCGAATAGTTTTTGAGATATTGGCAAAAAACCAAACAACCTTCTTTTTTTTTCATTTAATTGTTTATAACTATTGCAATTTTTGCGAGCGGCCTTAGCATTTTCTCAAAAAATATCTACATGCCATTCCGAATCGAATGACATCTCAATCATAATTTTCGGAGAATGCGAAAAAAATTTGACCTAAAAAGCAAGTGCTTTTTGCTTTTTGTGCCTGAGAATGTATCTAATAGTCTAGTTAGACTATTAGATACATTCTGAGGTACAATCCTGTGAATCTATTTAAATGTTTCCTCTCCTAAAGGCCACAAGGGCATTTCAGTTCCTGTTCTGCACTCGTTTGTATCTCATAATTAAATCAATACCCTGTATAGAACATTGCAGAGAGAAATAGCAGGAACTGGGGTGTTGAGTTACATTAATTGAACTCGATCAGCAAATAATGCTGATCAAAGATTTTCGGAAGGAATGACCTGTGGAGAGGAGCATTCATTGTCGAGTTTTGATAATAATTGAGGAGAATAGAACAGTCAGTTGATCGCGAGTTTTAATCGAGAAAACATCGAAAATAATCGGCGGATGACACTTCTCCCTATGTCACCCAAAAGGGATATTTTAATGGAAGTACTTTGTTTTCACTATTGCTCAATTATTTTGATAAATAAAATAAAAAAAGTTAAATGGCAATATTGTAGGTAAAAGATCTACAACTTTGGTATCCACACTTTTTTCACATAATCTCAAAATGTATCTGAAAAATTCAAATAACCAAGTTTTTGGATTTTTATTTTTATCTTTTACAAAAAAAATTTTTTTTCGCGAAATATGGTGAAAACTTACCTTTTTATGTCCCAAACACATTGTAATTTTTTTGATTTGAAATATTTATTTTTCCACCTTATTTTGACTTAATATCGAAAAAGCACCCTAATTTTCAATCAGAAATTCTCCCGTCAAAATATCAGGTTTTTAAAAAAAGTCGGGGTGTTTTTTGTTCGTTGAAATCTCTACTTTCTGATGGTGTAGAAAAAATATACATTACTATGGTAAATGTTCTCAGAAAATGCAAAGGAATAACAGGTAGTAAGGCCCAGACCCTCCTAGCCCCTTTCCCACTTCTCTATGAAATACCTTTTGATGGGCTAAAATTTTCCGTAGGTCACTCAGGTATATGAGTTATCTTGGAATAGCAATAAATAGGCATCTACGCATATAATTTAAAGAAGATTCTACAACTTTCTCAAAATATTGTAGATGTGTTGATTTGTTGAAAATATAAACAGGATGTTCATAAAATCAGATGTGGAATAATTTTAATCGTGGATTTTTCAATTCACAGGAAAATCTTTCTATCAATATTCAATTGAGAATGTTTCCCTTTTCAACATTGTAGATGTCTTATTAAATTCGGATTCGGATTTTTCTCGTTTGTTTGCATTTTCTGCCATAGTAATGTCCTTTTTTTTCATACCATCAGAAAGTAGCACACCGACTTTTTTGAAAAAGCTTTTGATGAAGCTTTTGATGGGAGAATTTTCGATTGAAAATTAGGGTGCGTTTTCGATATTAAGTCAAAATAAGGTGAAAAAATAAATATTTTAAATCAAAAAAATTACAGTGTGTTTGGAACATGAAAAAAAAAAGGTTTCCACCAAATTTCGTGGAAAAACAAAAATTTTTGTAGAAGATAAAAATAAAAAACCAAAAACTTGATTATTTGAATTTTTCACATAAATTTTGAGGTTTTGCAGAAAAAGTGTGGTTACAAAAGTTGTAGATCTTTCTATCACCTACAACTTTGTCATCCAACTTTATTCCATAGGACTCGTAGTTTTGTCGGAAATCGAGATAAACCATTTTTTACCCTTGGAAACTCACCCCCATCCACTTCCCGACCTCAGATCGCCCGTAAATTATTTTTCCTTTCATTTTTGTTATATTATCCTCCTTTCCCAATGGGTTTCATCTAACTATTATTTTTTTTCACTTTTTACCATTTTCAAAGGCTTCAGCCCTGGTCTAATATCTGAACGTGAATTTTGAAAGAAAGGATATAAAACTGATGATGGACCTTCATAGGTCCGAAACATGTTCCGGGTTATTCAATATGAATTACCCACTCCTTATCATCGTTATTATTGCCTATAGAAAAAAAAGTTAAATGTCAAAGTTGTGTGGTTATGACTGAATTTTGATAAAATGCTATCAAAAATACAGTTGCGGGCTCAGGGGATGAAAAAAAAAAGGAATTTTAAATGGGATATTATTAAATTTTCGGAATTATAGTTTTTTCCTGATTTCAAAAATATACCATATGATTCCCCTATCTTATACCGTTGTTGAGTTATTAAACGTCGAATAACTTAGACTAGTTGTTACTAGTTAACATTTTTATCTACGACCACTGTAGGAAATCGCACAGTTTTCGTAAACAAAACGCACAGTTTGAATATATTAAAATTTATACGTAAAAGTAAGCGGAACATTTAATAATCCCGCAAGTAGGTCATGATAATACAAACAACCTTTTTTGCAAGACAAATAAGTTCTAGTTAATAAATATAAGATACATACTGTTTAAAAAAGAACACCTACATTTTAAATATGTCAAGTGATAGTGAGAACGAAAATTCAACTCTTCCCAACGTCATGGCAATGGCAAAAATGGCAACGAATGATTTACTGCCAAGTAAATCCCACGAACGCTACGAAAATTGTTACAGTAGATTCATGAACTGGAGACTAAAAAATAATAGTTTAAAAAACTAATAAACGCGCTTTTATAGGAAACCAAACTAAAGAAATAGAAAATAAGAAAAAAATTTATTTGATTAAAAAAAAAAGCGTGGGGTGCATGGTATCAATAATTATACAGTGCTAGTCAAAAGTCCCCTCCCCCCCTCGTATCTTTTGAACGGGTATACTTATAATAATGAAATTTGGAGGGTGGAAATAAACGGATGTAGGCTTCTGAACTGGTCATAACAGGTGACGCAATAGTCATAAATGACGTCACAAGGCCACTGTGACCAATAATTTTAAATGGGACCCTATGGCAAGTGACAGCTCGTTTGAAAGGTATTGAAAATACCTATTCAGTCATACCAATTTTGTTTGGGTTTCGGCTGATTTTGATTGATAAATTGAAGAAATACGAAAATTATAGTTTCGCATTTAATTAATGAAGATTTAAGAACCAGTTCTTATAATAAGTGTTCAAAATGTGCTCCATCTACTTCCTGGCAGTAATGCATACTATT
Source organism: Gonioctena quinquepunctata (assembly GCA_018342105.1). Taxonomy (NCBI): domain Eukaryota; kingdom Metazoa; phylum Arthropoda; class Insecta; order Coleoptera; family Chrysomelidae; genus Gonioctena; species Gonioctena quinquepunctata. Next base: position 122,289 of record JAFIRS010003406.1, read on the forward strand.
GCTAAACTCTTGTCGTACTCGTCCCAGTGTGTCAGCGGAAATTGCCCTACATTCTTCAACAATTCGTTGTTTCAGAATGGCAATACTGTCAGGTGCTGTAGCGTAAACCTTAGATTTCAAGTACCCCCATAGAAAAAAATCTAATGGTGTAAGGTCCGGTGACCGAGCTGGCCATTCGATCGAACCTCGTCGTCCAATCCATCTACCACGATATTCTTCATCTAGGTAACGTCTTACTGCACCGTAATAGTGTGCAGGAGCACCATCTTGTTGAAACGTTATTTCCAAGTTGTCGAATTCATCTGGATTATCTTCTAGAATTTCAAGAATTAACGACTCAATATCATTTTGAAACATCTCCAGATACAATTCACCGGTTAAGTTAGCATTGAGAAAAAGAGGCCCAACTATGTGGTTTCCCAAAATACCTGCCCAAATATTTACTTTTTCTGGAAATTGAGTATGTTTTTCACGAAAGATGTGAGGATTTGTGTCACTCCAATACCTCACATTTTGAGTGTTAACATTTCCATTGAGAAAGAAAGTACTTTCGTCACTAAAACAAATTGTCTGTATGTAGCCTGGTTGTTGGTTCATTTTATTGGACATAGTTTCACAGAATTCTAGTCTTCGGTCGGGGTCATCATCTGAAAGTTGGTGCACCATTTTTAATTTGTATGGATGAAATTTGTTTTAGCCAACACCCTATGTACTGTCCTTTGACTGACTTCACAGATAGACGCAACTTGGGCTGTGGAAGAAGTAGGGTTTACTACCATTTCTCCAATTATGTCAATTTTTTGTCATCACTAATTGTTGGTCGACCAGATCGTTTGGCATCTTGAACACTACCTGATGCTTCAAACTTCCGAAGAAGCTCCCTCAAATAAACCCTCGATATAGGGCGATCGGGGTACCTCTCATTAAACAGTCGTTCCGCTGCATGGAAATTGTTTCTACATTCACCAATTATTAAGATAGCTGCTACTTTGTCGACTACAGTACGTACCTTTTGCCTATGTAAAACTTAAACGTCTCGTTAAACAATAGCTTAGGTAAATTTTCAAGGTATAAACACTTTTGACAAGTAGAGAATTCAAAAACGTCAACCTTTTTCAATTAACCAGAGGCGTACTTTAAAATCTTTATTAATTAAATGCGAAACTATAATTTTCGTATTTCTTCAATTTATCAATCAAAATCAGCCGAAACCCAAACAAAATTGGTATGACTGCATAGGTATTGTCAATACCTTTCAAACGAGCTGTCACTTGCCATAGGGTCCCATTTAAAATTATTGGTCACAGTGGCCTTGTGACGTCATTTATGACTATTGCGTCACCTGTTATGACCAGTTGAGAAGCCTACATCCGTTTATTTCCACCCTCCAAATTTCATTATTATAAGTATACCCGTTCAAAAGATACGAGGGGGGGAGGGGACTTTTGACTAGCACTGTATAGTACATTACACACCTAGGGCAGTAAAGTAAGAAATGTCTCAGATCACAGGTAATTGTTGGCCGAGACGATACCATGCACCTCACGCTTTTTTTAAAATAAAATACTGTTTCTTATTTTCCTTTTTTTTTAGTTTGGTTTTCTATGAAAGCGTATATTTTAGTTTTTTTAAACTATTATTTATTTCCTACTTTTTAGTTTGGTTTATTGTCGTTTTTATTATTTTTTTGCAAATAAAAAAATGGAATAATCTTATCAAATTAGTGTATTGTCACCGGTCCTCGATAAATCTACAAAGTTTGAATGAAATCTGACCGTTTAAAGTGGGTCAAAATCGCGCCCAAAGGAGTCGGTTACAAACAAACATACAAGTGAAGCTAATATAAAGCGTATAATAAAAATAAGGTGAATTCTTTCGCCGAAACTGTTTTGGTGGCATATTTTCAACACCTATCGGAAAAAATGAAATCTAGCTCTCTATGGGCCTCTTACTCAATGCTTAGATCGACTCTAAATATAAAAAACAACATAAATATAGAAGCCTATTCCAAGTTAATAGCGCTATTAAAAAGGAAATCGGATGGCTTTAGCAGCACAAAATCAAAAATTTTGACAGCCGAAAATATTCAAGATTTTCTTGAAACGGCTCCTGACAATCAGTACTTGTTTATGAAGTGAAGATATGTCCACTAATACTATTTTCCACACTTATTTTTATTTTCAGACTGTTCTTATAATTGGCGTAAATGGTGCATGCCGAAAACATTAACTGAGAGATATGAAAATTGAAGATGTTGAGGACATAGGAAAATCCTTCATTATTAGAATTCCAAATACAAAAACCAAAATTCTTTCGTGATTTCTGACCATTTTCATTCTAGAATCGAAAAATATTACACTATACGCAAGACAATACTAAATGAAAAGTTACCTGTTTTTCAAATATATAAATGGAAAATGCACCAAACAACCCGTTGCGATAAACAAATTAGGCAGTATACTAAAAGATATTGCAAAATTTTTCAATCCAGGGAATCCTAATCGCTACACAGGACACTGCTTTCGCAGATCTTCGGCAACTATCTTAGTCGATGCTGGCGGGGATCTATTGGATTTCAAGAGACACGGTGGCTGGCACTCGTCTTCAGTAGCAGAAGGTTATGTTGACAATTAAACAAAGAACTCACTTCATCGAGAATATCCTCTGCTATTTTTTATAATAGTAATACAACCTCAACAAATGAAAATATTACAATGTCGTATGATCCGACACAACGAAATACTTCTAATATATTCAATAATTGTACAGTAACCATAAATAATTATAATGTTCCTAATTTTAATTAAACCAACGTAGCAGTATATATGATCATCAAAGTTGTGAAACATATATCCTCTATAATTTTGTGAAATCGTTCGAAATAAAATTGTTCAAAAAATCTAAAAATGCAATAATATACAGGGTATCCCATTTGAAGAAATGAAGTACCCTATCATAACTAGTTTCCAGATATCTCTGTATACATGGAACGAACAACAAAAAACGACAACTAAAATAAAAAATCAATTTCAATGCCTAATAATAATCATTCACAATGCCTAATAATAATGAAAATATTAAAAGTGGTCCAAACTTTTTTGGCACACTGAATATGGCCGTAGGTAAAGTATAGTGAGTAATGCATGTTGTAAAGCATTTACAACACGCATAGTGTTTCCGAAGAAAGTAGCGAAGATTGATCTGTTCGAATTCACTCGTCTATTTTAATAATCAGCTCAAACATTTTTATTTATTGTAGTTTTTGTTCAACTCCTTAGAATAAATGATATATTTTTGTATAAATTGGGTTTTTGTGCTTTGTAGTACCCAAAATGTGGGAAAGATTTTTATTTTGAACTTTTATTTGCAAAGTGCGAATTTAAATGCAAGTTATAATGAATTTATTTGCATATACTTTTAATTGTTTGTTTTTATTATATATTCCAAATATCAACAAGTTTCCAAAGCGATTTTTTCGAAAATATTAGTTTTTTGGAATTTTCAAAAATTACGGACTGTCCGACGTTACATTTTGTGTACCATTGAGTCACGTTATCTGCGAAAGGTTTTAAAGTAATCTATGAAAATGACTACTATATTATGTTTTTGAAATGAAATGCATAAAGCACACACAAAGTCGTCTTCACAAAAGGTTTAAATTGAAACAATTGGTAGACCGACAGGCGAAAAACAACTACTTTCCTAGCAAATACCACGCAGAACGTTGAATGATATTCCCCTGACAATCCATGCAAACTTCCATATAAATAGATATTGTTCGCAAATGTTTCTTTCTGATGAGCTCGATTATGTTTAAATTCATGTCGTGCCGCCGGTTAAAAGTTATCTTTTCCGACGCACCTGAAGATGTTTCAAGCTCGATGATGATTTTATTTATGTTGTGTCTCGCTTCGGCCAGAGCTCTCTGAATCTCTGGCTGGTGACTACTCCGTACTGATGAGGGCCAAAAAAGCCCGAAACCGATATGCGGATTGTTAGGCGGATACGACATTAATTTAAACATAATCGAGCTTATCAGAAAGAAACATTTGCGAACAATATCCATTTATATGGAAGTTTGCATGGATTGTCAGGGGAATATATTCAACATTCTGCGTGGTATTTGCTGGGAAAGTAGTTGTTTTTCGCCTGTCGGTCTACCAATTGTTTCAATTTATATTGAACCTTTTGTGAAGACGACTTTGTGTGTGCTTTATGCATTTCATTTCATATCTTATCCCCTTCATATGGCTTTTTCTTTCATTATATTATGTTTGTTTAGTGACATTTCTTTAATGGAATAATCAAATGGTTAACAGTGAGGAAGAAAAAGTTCAAATATATACTTGTTATATACAAAACAATAAAAATAAACATGCAGCAAAAAGTGCATATAGGGTGTTATATCCAAATAGTCCAACACCCTCAGAAAATACATTCAAAAATATTTACCAAAATGTGAATCATACCTTCAGTTTCAGTAGAAAAGAGTGTAGTTCACGAAAACCAGGAAGAACAGCTAGACATACTGCTTAATTTCGAAGGTAAGCCTATCCATATTAATTCGCGAATAAACTTTTTCGAAACATTGTATTATTTTTTAGAAAATTCTGAATGTAGTTTAAAAAATGTTGCCGAGCAATTAGGTAAAATCCAACGTACTTTGAAAATGAACAACTACAAACCATATGAAATTTTACCCGTACAAGTTTTAACAGAGACTTGTAAGAGTAAAGGGTGGAATTTTGCCAACAGATGATTCAAAGTTTGAATGATGATTCCGATTATTCAACTAAAATATTATGGACTGATGAGTCGTCCTTTTCTACGGCAGGAGTTCTCAATCGGAAAAATCGAGGGTCGTGGGAAAAAAAGGACAACAGAAAAAGGTTGATACTACAAATAAAGAAAACAGGAAGAAAAACTGTTAGCGTTTGGTGTGGAATTTCCAGAAATAAAATTGTTGGCCCTATATTTTATGATTATATATCAACAGGAGTTACCTATCAAGAAATACTCATCCCAGAAGTAGAAAATATTCGTTCACAGAATTGTTCGCAAGCCGAGCTTGCCAGTATGATTTGGATGCAATATGGGGCAACGCCGCATAATGTCCTACTCGTTAGAGAACATTTGAATAATGTATTCCCAATATGTATAGGAAATAATGGAAGTATCAATAGCCCGGACTTGAACCCCTATGAATTCATCATTCTGGGGATTCCTGAAAGACATTGTTAGTAATAATGATATCCAACCCAATAAAGACACCATTCGACTTGAAATAGAGAATCTTAATGGCAATAATGAAGCAATTTCCAATGCACTTATAATAATAAATGATAATAAATACGCTTTTATTCACACAAATAAAAATACAAAATATAAAACATTTATCACATTATTTGTGAAACTAAGCAAAATTCGATAAGTGTATACACACTTGTTTCGGTATGAGAAATATGAATTAGGTATAAAAAAACAGAATATTTGAATAATAAAGAGGTATAAAATATAATAATAAATTATCAGATACATAGTATAAAAGAGTAAATGTTTGAAAGACAATATAAGTTTAATAAAATAACAGAATATGTAAAACATTAAATTGTGGGTATTCAAATACAGCGGGTTAAAGTTCTTCTATTTCAATTGTCAAAATAATGATGCACAGATCTACCAGTTTCGATTAGGTGATTCCTCAAGTGACATTGGTTTATATTGATCAGTGATTTTATGTTTTCTGGAATACTGTTATATAATTTCGGTGCAAGATAAGAGTAAGACCTTTGACTAGCTGTTTTGGACATGAATGGAATGATATAGTGTTGCTTTTTTCGAGTGTTGTGTTCATGTTCTGGTATTTGGGAAAATTGCTTGTGTAAGTGATGTCGCACACAGGAACAGTGGTAATACAATTGCCTGATATCGAATATTTTCGTTTCAGTGTATAATGTATTTGTTGGATACCGGGAGTTCTTTGAAAAAATTAATTTCAAGAATCTTCTCTGTATGACTTCCAAGGTATGGAGAAAAGTTTTTGCAGTTGAGCCCCCAACGAGTATCCCGTAACGAAGGTGGCTTTCAACTAGGGAATAATATAATGTGTTAAGGTAATTTTCAGGTAAGAGTTCTTCAAGTTTCCCGAATTTGTACAATATTGCTCTCAATCTCTTTAACAGATATGCTATGTGTAAGTCCCATTTCATGTGTGTATCGATAATTATGCCTAAGTACTTAATTTTTGTTTCAGGGTATATGGTGAATGTCTTCAAATGGGAATTCACATTGAGCTGGTTGAAGGTCGGTCTACTAAAGGAGTTACAGATGAAGTACAGAGAGGTGGTTTTTTCCGTGTTTACGGTCAGTAATTTGGAATCCAGCCATTGTTTAATTCGTGAGAATCCAGCTTCCGCAGTAACTCTCAGATCATTCCAGGTGTCTGCCCTATAAAAGATAGCTGTGTCGTCGGCAAACCCTATGATGTCATCATTATTTTCCAGAGAGAATAACCCGTTAATATATATATTGAAGAGAGTAGGACCAAGGACAGTCCCTTGCGGAACTCCATATTCAATAAGCGTCGCACTGCTGAGAGTATCCTCAATCTCCACAACTTGATGTCTGTTGGTGAGATAGCTTTCGAAAAACAACAATTTATTATTGCGAATTCCAATATCTCCTAAGCAGTTTAAGAGCAGTTGGTGGCTTACTGTATCGGAGGCTCTCAATAAATCGACGAATAAACATGAACACGGCTTGCTGTCATTGAGACTTTGGTTTATTTTTGTTGTTAAGGCAATTACAGCATCCTGTGTTGATGTTTTTTCTCTGAATCCATATTGTTGTTGCGATAAAATGTTGAACTTATTCAGATAACTAACGAGGCATTGTTTTATAAGTTCTTCGAAAATCTTCGATATATGTGTGATGAGGGATATTGGCCGATAGTTATTAATCTTGTTTACATTACCTTTTTTTGAATATGGGAGTAACGATAGAATTTTTGAGGGCCGTAAGAAGACGTTATCAATTAAACATTGACAATAATGGTGAACATCTTTTATGATTTATCATTATTTAAATTTCTTGAATAAATCTTTGTTATCTATTTTTGTATGAATATTTGTACTTCTACCTAACTGTGAACCATTTTTAACCAACGAAATCAAAAAGGAGGAGGTTCTCTAGTCGACGCATAACTTTTTACAGAGAAGTTCGATGATTCTTTTTTCATTGGACAGGGTGAACTTCAAAGTTGGTCCCATTTGAATTAAAAAAAAATCCTCCCCTAAGGGTAGCAAAATGGAGGATAATAATCGTTCACCCTCTGTTTGGTTCGTTAACCGATTCGATCAGGCATAACTTTGTACTGGGTTGTCCGATTTGGATCATTCTTTTTTTATTAGATAGTTTACACCTCATTGTTGATCATATTCGGGATGGAATGATCCACTCCTATGGGTGGAAAACTAGGGGATGATTGATTTTTCACCTGTGAACATTGGCACACTTATGTAGTTGACAATGACAGATCGGTACTGTCATTATTTTTGTTCTCCTACACCCATCACAGTAATCACATTCTCATACAAAGTGCTGGAATAAACTAACCAGAACTATCAAAAATAATTTATATTATATATTATTTAACTGTTAATAGTAGAAGTAAGGTGGTAAGTCAGTATTTTGGAAGTAATCAAAAATTAAATAGGTAGTAATTAGTAGATTTCAGCCACAAAAAAATTAAAAATAAAAACTTTTTAACAAAAACTTAAACCGACGAAAAACGGAACTGAAAAGCAAAAAATAAAATAAACCTTCTTAGTCTTTGATGGGATATTTTTCCTGCGAAGGACAATATCGGTAATTTTTGAATTTATTTCCAGTGCGGGATGGTGAGAGTCCTTCTTCACCAGCACTGAGATGCAATGCATTACATTCACATCATCAAAATTGATTGGCCTAATTGTACAGAAAATATCAGTTAACTTCCTAGGGTTGAACATTGACTCACAATTATCCTGGAATGACCATATTGACTCTATTTCCAAAAAGTTACCCAAAGATTGTTTGGATATCCAAACATTATTTGGAATCTTTGATTTTGTCCCCATCAATCTTTCTAAGCTCAAGTCTAAAATATATCTCAATCTTCTACGGTAACTTCAGTAGATTGGATGCTTTGTTGATTTTCGAAAAAAAAACTATTAAAGACCATGTGTTTCAAAAAATATGGTGATTCTTGTAAGCAGTTATTAACTGAATAACGAATTGTAACTATATATTTTGAATTATGTTACTTACATTGAGAAACACTTCCACGAGTTTCAGCAAAGAGTTACTACCTGCCTTGCTGCTGGTTATAAACTAAGACAAAATTACAATTTTATAGTTCCTATTCACAAATTAGCTTCTGTATCTAAGGGACCTCATATCATGTCGATAAAATTATATAATAAACTTCCAATATTCATTGAAGAAAATTTGTAATTTCAAAAATAGTGTTGAAAATATTCTCTACAAAAATGCCTTTTACTCAATAGATGAATATTTTCAAACTGATCTGGCTGCTTGACATTATGAATGTTTGCATGTGTATTATTTAATTGTTTATACTATTTTTGTTGTTGTTTTATGTGATTCTCTTCTACCACTCTTTTTGAATTCTTACATGTACATCTAATTTTTATGACTTAATTTCAAACTGCCATTTTATTGATCTGTTTTGTATTTGCCGATTTCCATGGTTGTGAAGTCTCGGTGAATGAAAATATTGTATTGTATGGTGACTATGAAGGATAAAATATAGTTGGGAAACAGGAATAGCACTTATAAATCGAGGATATATTCCAAAAATGTTCAAACAAATTGCACTTTTATCGAATGTATATCAATACAAATTAGCAACTAAACATCATTATTCAAAACTCAATTCTTCTGTATACAGAGAAAACAAAACGCATTCTGATCACTATCTTCAACAAGTGTTTTTATTATAGTATTTTCAATACTAACATCTCCTACGTTAAGAACTATTCATTCAAAGTAAATATATTACTCCACAAAAAAAAAAAACTTTTAACAATACTAAAGCGGAATATTAGGGAAAAGAGATGAATTTTTTTGCTGAAAATTGCGTAGTTTTTCGTAACCATGCAATTTTTCAGCACAGCCCTCGCAACAAGAAACTTTTATGGCCGTTTGGACAAAAAAGAGATAAAACGGATGCCGATATTTTTTTAAATATCTCTATCGGTCTCGCTGTTTTCGAGGGTGCGGATATTCTCGAATGATGATAAAAATCTAACGAATTTATTTGGTCTGAAGTTTGTATTTTGTCCTCTAGGAAGCAAATAACGATATGAACACAGCCACCCATGCTGGAACGATATGAATCCAAACCAATAAAAGGATTTATCGACGCACCAAACAGCTATTTGAAGTTTCACCACGTTTCCGTGTTTTTCCAACACGAAGGAGGATTTCGGAACATATCTCCCGTATTTTTGTTTTTTCAACAAAATTCGCAGAGGAATCGGCAAAATGAATGGTTTATCAATATCAGTGGGATATCGCGTGGACGAGCTTCTGAATTTTGCTGGTCTAGTGAGCGCCGCGGCATATTTATTATAATAAATGGAAATTTGAGTACACGTTTTCCGAGATATGTCTGCATTGATGAACGTATAGCCATGGTACTTATTTCCAAGACTCAGTTTTGATATTGGTAGAGGCCCAGTGAAGTTGTGTATCTCCTATTAGTAGGTAAACATTCAGATAAGAACGAACCACTAAGAACCTGTGTGAAAACATCAGCCAAAAGATAGCAGCCAATTTGCCGAAGATTGCCGAACGTTCAGTGGCGTCAGACTCGAAGTTTATTTGGGATTCAGCGAAGATGTAAAAAAGTATTATCTACATTTTCTTCGTAACAAAACGGAAAATCGTGACATACTTATGAATGGCTTTCAGAATGATTCCCAACACCATTTCATTCAAAAAATTATAATTCTGCAGCATGCTGGGATTATAATGTGCCAAGCTGGAAACTGTCTCAACAAAAGTGGATACATACTATTTTTCCCTATAGAGAGAATCATTTCGTGTTGAAAAACAATCTTGCATTAAAAAGCGAAACATTCTCAATTGAATATTGATAGAAAGATTTTTCTGTGAATTGAAAAATCCACGATTAAAATGAAGTTATTTTTGTGAAGTTAACGAAAACAACTCTTCCCGCTAAAGTACGCTGGACATTGAACTACATCGATAGATATTCTGAAAAGCCTAACTCAAAGAATCTGATATTGAAAATTTGCATTTTCATTCAGATAGTTATTTGATTTTCTATTCCAGTCTTAATTAAGAACTCATAAAGATGAATGAGGCGAAGAATAATGTTTTCCAAAAGAGAGTACTCACCAGAAATCATTCGTAACATTGACGCAGGAGAGACGTCGCATTCACTAGGTCTTCAATACATTTTTGTCGACGAAAATCTATTTCACGCTTCCACGATCATCAGGAAGACCGGAAGAAATGGGAAACACATTTTTAAGAAGCAAAGTGTCTCTCCAAAAGAAATGATCCTAACTTTTTCCATCTTTGCAAAGTGAGATTGCTTCTTGAAAATGCATTCGTCGAATGAGCGGAAATAGATTTCGTCGACAAAATGTATTGAGACCTAGTGAATGCGATTCCTCCTGCGTCAATGTTACGAATGATTTCTGGTAGTCCTTTGGAAAACATTCTTCTTCGCCTCATTCATCTTAGAGTTCTTAATTAAGACTGGAATAGAAAATCAAATAACTATCGAATGAAAATGCAAATTTCAATATCAGATTTTTCTTTGAGTGGCTTTCAGAATATCTATCAGATGTAGTTCAATGTCCAGCGTTTAGCGGGGATTTCTTAGACATTCACAAAATAACTTATTTAATCGGAAAATTTACAAAAATCTTCTATCAATATTCAATTGAAATGTTCCTAACATGAATACCCCACAAGAGGTTATCTTGACGATGGAAGATAGTGACTTGAGTTTATCTTTCAGTCGCAGATGATTCCACATCTGATTTTATGAACATTCTGTTTATATTTTCAACAAATCAATCTTGCATTACTTGCAGAGGGGGTGAAATACCAACTCCAATTTAAAAAACAATCGATTTCGGGGGTAAGATCTAAAACTGCCCAAACGAAAAAAATCACAGATCATTTTTGACAGTGCAGAAAATTATTTGGAGTAGAAAGAATTTCTTGCATTACTTGCAGAGGGGGTAAAATACCAACCCCAATTTTAAAAAAACGATTCCGGGGGTAAGACCTAAAACGGCCCCCAACAAAAGTAATCACAGATCATTCTTGAAAATGCAGAGAATCATTTGGTGCAGAAAAAAATTATTGCTGCATTACTTGCAGAGGGGGTAAAATACCAACCCCAATCAAAAAAAAATTTTGGACCTAAAACTGCCCCAACGAAATTGACTACAAATCATTGTTGATAATGCAAAGCATCACTTGGTGAAAAAACAAATTATTGCATTACTTGCAGAGGGGGTTAAATATTGGGGTTGGTATTCTACCAAATGATTCTCTGCATTGTCAAGAATGATCTGTGATTACTTTCGTTGGGGCAGTTTTAGGTCTTACCCCCGAAATCGGACTTGGTAGTTTACACCCTCTGCAAGTAATGCAATAATTTTTTTCTACACCAAATGATTTTCTGCATTGTCAAGAATGATCTGTAATTAATGAAAATATAATCAGGAAAATCTATACAAGGGTAGAAAGGGCAAACTAATTAGTTTCCTGATTATATTTTCATTTTCAGAATGTGGAAGGTCACCCAAAAAAACATATGAAGAAACGTTGTCCGTCCACAAAAAATTACATTCTTTCGATTTGTAATTACTTTTATTGGGGCAGTTTTAGTCTTACCCCCGAAATCGTTATTTTTTTAATTAGGGTTGGTATTTTACCCTCTCTGCAAGTAATGCAAGAATTTTTTCCGACACTAAATGATTCTCTGCGTTGTCAAGAATGATCTGTGATTACTTTCGTTGTGGCAGTTTCAGGTCTTACCCCCTAATTTTTTTTTAATTAGGGTTGGTATTTTACCCACTTTGCAAGTAATGTAAGAATGTTTTTCTATACCAAATGATTCTTTGCATTGTCAACAATGATTTGTAGTCAATTTTGTTGGGGCTGTTTTGGTCTTACCACCGAAATAGTTTTTTTTAATTGGGTTTGGTATTTTACCCCTGCTGCAAGTAATGCAAGATTTTTTTTTCTAGACCAAATTATTCTGTAATTACTTTTGTTGGGGCAGTTTTAAGTCTTACCCCCAAAATCGTTATTTTTCTAATTAGGGTTGGTATTTTATCCTCTGCAAGTAATGCAAAATTTTTTCAACACCAAATGATTCTCTGCGTTGTCAAGAATGATCTGTAGTCAATTTTGTTGGGGCTGTTTTGGTCTTACCACCGAAATATTTTTTTTTAATTGGGTTTGGTATTTTACCCCCGCTGCAAGTAATGCAGAAATTTTTCTCTACACCAAATGATTCTCTGCATTATCAAGTTTTTTTTTTAATAGGGTTGGTATTTTACCCACTCTGCAAGTAATGTAAGAATGTTTTTCTATACCAAATGATTCTTTGCATTGTGAACAATGATTTGTAGTCAATTTTGTTGGGGCTGTTTTGGTCTTACCACCGATTTTTTTTTTTATTGGGTTTGGTATTTTACCCCCGCTGCAAGTAATGCAAGATTTTTTTTTTCTACACCAAATGATTCTGTAATTACTTTTGTTGGGGCAGTTTTAGGTCTTACCCCCGAAATAGTTTTTTTTCAATTGGGGTTGGTATTTCACCCCCTCTGCAAGTAATGCAAGAATTTTTTCCTACACCAAATGATTCTCTGCATTGTCAAGAATGATCTGTTTTGTTGGGGCCGACATAGATGTTACCCCCAAAATCGATTTATTTTAATTGGGGTTGGTATTTTACCCCCTCTGCAAGTAATGCGAGTTTTTTTTTTTCAAACGAAATGATTCTCTGTAAAGGGAAGAATAATATGTATCCACTTTTGTTGAGACAGTTTTCAGCTTGGCACATTATAATCCCACCATGCTGCAGAATTATCATTTTTTGGATGAAATGGTGTTGGGAAACATTCTGAAAGCAATTCATAAGTATGTCACGATTTTTCGTTTTGTAAGGAAGAAAATGATGACAATACTTTTTTACATCTTCGCTGAACCCCCAAATGAATTTTGAGTCTGACGCCACTCAACGTTTGGCAATCTTCGGCAAATTGGCTGCTATCTTTTGGCTGCTGTTTTCACACACCTCCACTAAAATTGTATTGGTGTACCAAGATCGTTCTGGGTATGCCATCAGATGCTTCTGCAAAGAAAAATGTTTTATAATGTGCGAGAGAAACAATTAACTGAGAACAAAGGCATTGTTTAATTTTTCGAGATTCAGATTTTATTGCAGGAAAAAATATATTTAGTCTTCCATAACTGTGGAATTCCCCCATCCCTATGTCGCTTCATTATTAACTAGTAAAGTTACTGATCGAGCGGAAGCAATGCCTTGTATACAGGGTGTCCCTGAACATACTGTGTTCCCGTTCACGTGCGGATAGTATTCGGTATTTAGAGTAAAAATTGTTCAATGTATATATCGAAAAAATCAATTTAATTTGAAATTGGTGACACCTGGAGAAATGTCCATCAGTTGCCAACACCATCTGGGCAAATGCTCGGGTGAGATTGAACGCGATGTTAACACGACCTTTACTTTGATATTTGCCGAAAAGGTTTCAACTTTAGATGTTATTCACCTAATTTTCTGGACGAATTTCGTCGGATTTGGTTATCATCCTTGTTATTGAGTTCAATATGTTTATTGACATGTATTGTTTCTATATTAAAAGAAATAGTTTCTTCTGAACAGTGTGCTATTTGAAAAAGTGATTGTTCTTAGTGTATGGAGCGATATAAAAAACCACAGACCCTGTATTTATTGAGAGATAAGTGCCATGTGAAGTGGAATGAATAGAAAAATCGAATTTAAACGGTTTTCTTCACATAAAGGATTCAATATAAAATTGAACCAGAAAAGGGAAAGATCTCGGTGAAAACAATCTTTCCTGGCAAATACCCCAAAACGTTGAATGATACCCTGAAAATCCTATACTTCCATATAATATCAATGGACATTAAATGCAAATGTTTCTTTCTGATAAGCTCGATTATGTTTTATGTCGTGTTCACCTAACAATCGCATACCGGTTTCAGGCTTCTTGGCCCTCACCTACGGGTAGCCAACCGCCAAAGTCCAAAGAACTCTGGCTGAAGTGAGACCAACGAAAAACAAACCATCATCGATCTTGTAACACCTATAGGTACGCCGGAAAAGATAAACTTTAACGGGGTCCCTAGTATTGAAAAGAAACCTCCAAATCTCCCCCCTCGATAGGTTTTCAAATGAAGATTCCTTCTCAGGTAGGTGAAGCCTTAGCATATAGTGAGAGATAGTGTATGGAAGTGGAATGAATAGAAAAAATCCAATTTAAACGGTTTCTTCCAAAGGATTCAATATAAAATTGAACAAAGGGGAGATCTCAGGTAAAAACAACTACTTTCCTGGCAAATACCCAAAGAACGTTGAATGATATTCACCTGAAAATCATGCATACTTCCATAAATATCAATGGACATTGAATCAAAGCTTTCTGATAAAACCGATTTTTGTTTAAATGTCGTGTTCACCTAACAATCCCATACCGGTTTCGCTTTGGCCCCCATCTTATTTCCGGCGTACCTAAGGTGTTACAAGATCGTGATGGTTGTTTACGTTGTGTCTCACTTCAGCCAGAGTTCTTTGGACTTTTGGCTGGTTGACTACTCCGTACTGATGAGGGGGCCAAGCCTGAAACCGGTATCATTGAAAAGGGGGGCACAAATAAACATAATCACTTATCGAAAAAAAAATTTCATTCAATTTTTATTAAAATATGCATGGCGGGGGGAAAATCATTCAAC